>JABUQX010002262.1:15000-32500 GCA_015478945.1 Trachelipus rathkii | reverse complement strand
TTAGATTTGAACGTGAGGTTAGAAGGTTGTTGCTCTGTCTTAATAACAATGATTTTTTTTACAATATTACTATGTTAATGCGAAAAACTTTGGTACGTTAGCATTTATCGTATATTCGTTGGTCAGTTTGATAATTAGACAGGGTTATGATAAACTTGCAAATATTACCATGTTAATGTTAAAAATTAACATTGATATGTCCCAGATATGCTTGAAAAAGTGTGAATAGTTACGTTTTGTATGTAATGTTTGCTCTTTACTTTGATGTTAAGTATGGGAACTTTGCTAATGTAAACAGTTTATTCGTGTTTAAGGTATGTTAATTTTGTCGTTGTGCTCTATTATATTCTTAGTTCAGGTGTTTCTATGTTGGTTACTATGTTAATGTAAAAAAACATTGTTACTTTAACATATATTCGCTGCGCGCGCGTGTGTGGTGTGTGTGACGATGTGTGTTGTGTGGTGTATGTGCTGTGGTGTGTGTGTTGTGTGTGTGTGTGTCTGTGTGTGTGTGTGTGTGTGTGTGTGTGGGTTTGTTGTTTGTCTTTTGTGTCATTTTTTCTTAGTTCATTACAATAGTTTGGTTAGGATTACGTTTAAAATCTTTGTTAAATATTACTATGTTAATGTAAAATTACATTGATATGTTAAAGACATGCATGAAAAAGTGGAATAGGTTACGTTTTGTATGCTATTTTGGGTTACTTTTACTGCCTGTTAAGTATGTAAATTTTATGTTAATGTACGCTGTTTATTCGTCTTAAAGAGTAGGTTGCCGTTGTACATTATATTCTTAGTTTAGCTTGTATTGCTATGTTAGCTTTATTAATGTGAAAAACTTTGTTACGTTGCCAAATATTCCTCTGTGTGTGTGTGTGGGTGTGTGTGTGTTGTGTGTGTGTATGTGTGTGTGTGTGTTGTGTATGTGTGTGTTGTGTGTGTGTGTGTGTTGTGTATGTGTGTGTGTGTGTGTCGAGAGCATATGTGTGTGTGTGTGCGTATGCGATTTATTCTTAGTTTATTACAATCGTTAGGTTAGGATACGATAAATCTTGTTAAATATTACTATACGTTAATGTAAAATTAACATATATGTTAGAGATAATCATGAAGAAAAATGTGAATATGTTACGTTTTTGTATGTTATGTTATTTACTTTTTACTGTTGTTAAGTATGGAAATTTGTTAAATGTTATATTTTATATATTATTAATATATATATTATATATATATATATATAATATAATATGTTTATATATATATATATATATATATATATATAAAAGGTCTACCACCAGGTCTCTTAAGTGTTACAAATTAAAATATATTTATTTAAGTCTAAGTTTGTTTTAAAAAGTTTTAGAAAAAGGGTAATGTGAAATACAAATGTATATGATTGAACAGAAAAATAGGTAGTGACATATATTTTTTATAATAGTATGTAGGGTTAAGCAGTTAAAGCAGTAAAAACATTGAGGTGGGCGGGGGTGGGGGTGGGGGCCCCTGGAGGGCGGCGGTTTTGCTGTAGTGTTTTACTGCCTTTTATTGCTTTATGGTCCCTAAAATCATGTTTCGTGGAAATTTAACAACTTTTTTTCTAGAAACAATGTTTTTAAAACATGTTTTCAAAAAAAAAATTTTTTTTAATAAAAAAAAAATGTTTTTTCGAAAAAACAAAAATGTTTTCATCAAAAGACAATGTTTTTCAAAAAAAACATTTGTATTTAATACATGAAAATATAAACATATGACTCTGAGCGGTATCCTTCGATCTATGAAAATATTTAAGCATATATAACTTTTAGACTTTATCTCAACTCTTTACCATTATAACTCTAAAGTATCTAATAATGTGACTTTAATCAGTAGTGTGGTAAATGAGAATATTAACAGTTGGAAGATTTAACCTATTGGTTCTTTAATATAAAATAAAGTTAAAAGTGACCTACAAGTTTGATTACCCAATAAAAATGTTTAGAACTATGTTGTACTAAGCGGGACTCATATAACGATATAAATACACAACACCACATATACACATGAACATAACACATACCAACATACTAACAATATCCTTCCTCATATAGGTGACTTGACTATATCCATACATTAAACAAGTCGAGTGCAAGTTTTGACTTGAATATCTCAGTTGTACAACATAGGTATTTGACTCAATATGTAACTGAAGCCAGAATTCCAGTCTGACTCCGCCATCACAAGACTCCGATTCCGGCTCCGGCTCATATGCTCCGTCATATGAGACTTCTTCTTCTTCTTTCTTCTTCTTCTTCTTCTTCTTCTTCTTCTATCTTCTTCTTCTTCTTCTTCTTCTTCTTCTTTTTTTTTATTCTTCTTCTTCTTCTTCTCTTCTTACTCCTCTTCCTCCTTTTTTTTCCAGTAACAAAGAGTTGAGTCATCAAAGCTGAGGCATCAAAGATGAGTCATCAAAGCTGAGGCATCAAAGTTGAGGCATCAAAGCTGAGGTATCAAATTGAAGCATTCAAAGCTGAGGCATCAAAGTGGAGGCATCAAAATATGTGAGTGTGTGGTGTGTGTGTATGTGTGTGTGTGTGTGTTGTGTGTGTGTTTGTGTGTGTTGTGTGGCTGAGGTTATGATGTAAGTGTTATGCGGTGTGAGGTAAGTTTTCTTATGGGTGAGTGTAAGTGTCTATGGGTGCGTGTAAGTGTGTCTATGGGTGTGTGTATGTGGGTATAAGTGTTCATAGTGTGTGTGTGTGTGTGTGTGATGTGTGTGTGTGTGTATGGTGTAGGTATATGTGTGAGCTTAAGTGTCTATGGGTGGGTGTATGTGTGTATAAGTAGCCATCGGGTGTGCGTGTGTGTATAAGTAGCCTAGCGATTGCGCGTAATGTGTGTGTGTGCTGGTGTGTGTGTGTGTGTGTATAGTAGCCTAGGCGTGTGTGTATGTGTTTGTTTTGGTGTGTTGTGTGTGGGTGTGTGTGTAATGTTAGGTGTAGTTGTGAGGTTAGGACAGTAACATACGGGGATTTAAGTTAGGGGCAGATACCTACATGACTCATGTTAGGACAGTTCCCATTACAAACAGGTACTGCCGTCAGATACCTACATAGTGCCTCGGACTTAATCTCACTTATCCCTCACGAACTTTTTGAAAGGTCAATTTCAGGCCTTGATACGGTATCAAGGCCGAAAAATATCAAGGCCAAGACCGAAATATCAAGGCAAAAACATCAAAAGGGGGGCTAAGCGACCTAAAGGGGGGTAATCGTAGAAGGAAGGAACCATCCTAACAACTTCTAATACACACCAATCGAATCCTCATACCTCAAAACATAGGGGTAGACACTAATATTAGGTGTATTCTATGACGTAGGACATGTCATTGCTAGAAGTGCTAGAAAAGGGTTGGGTACTAACTGGTAGAAGGAAGCATCCTAACACCTTCTAATAACACCAATCGACTCCACGTACCTTATAACATAGGGTAGGCACTAATATTGGGTGTATTCTAGGATGTAGGACATGTCGTGCTAGAAGCTAGAACCAGCTAGGCCAACTGAAACCCTCAAAAATGAGTTCTACACCATTGAAAACATATATGTAGACACCTTATTTGTTCTAATATGTGGTAGGAGCCTGAATTCCATTCGGGCACCGCAACCACCAGCTCCGGCTCCGCTCCATTATGGTTCGCAAATTAGTTTAACATAAGCCATTCATATTTTCATTTATTCTTTCTATACACTTCACCAATTTTCAGCTTCTAAGTCCATTTTTATAAAATTTAAGGGGGGCGGGACCCCCACCCCCCTTTGACGTAGGCGACTTGAAACATTTGCATACAACAATGTTTGCCCAACAATATAAAGGAAGATATTGCCAGTTTGAAAGAAGATACGATGACTCCTTAACACCTCTTTTGCTAAGATGTGTCATTTTGTTCTCATTTCTTGCCCCCATAAATACCTCGGCATTACCTCAAAACATACTTAGTCACCACCAAGATTTCGACTTCATTAGCTTAAGGAAAACAAAAATGTTTAGAAAAGCGGGGGCTAGGGTAAGTCTAATTACTAACTTCTGTTAGAGTGAATCGATTCCGTTTGTAAACCACAGAATCGATTCAGCAGTGGTCGAATATGTACTAATCGATACAAATATCGGAAATATTCAGGCATATACGATATATCGCACTAGAAGGGTTAGAAAGGGGGGTGGGGATACTAACTCATAGAAGGAACCAACCTAGCACCTTCTAATGTACACCAATCGACTCCCCGTACCTTATAACCTAGGAGTAGGGCACTAATACCGGGTGTATTCGATGACGTTAGGACATGTCATTGCTAGAAAAAGGCTAGAAAAGGGCAGGTGGGGTAATAACTCTAGAGGTCAAGCATCCTAGCACAATTTCAAAATACTACACTAATCGACTCCTTCCAGTACCCAATAACCTAGGGGTAGATACTAAGACCGGTGTATTCTACAATATAGGTCGGAACGTGCTAGAAAAGGCTAGAAAAGGGGGTGGGGTAATAACTCGTAGAAGGAAGCATTCTAGCACCTTCTAATACACACCAATCGACTCCCCCTACCCAATAACCTAGGAA
Organism: Trachelipus rathkii; assembly: GCA_015478945.1. Taxonomy (NCBI): domain Eukaryota; kingdom Metazoa; phylum Arthropoda; class Malacostraca; order Isopoda; family Trachelipodidae; genus Trachelipus; species Trachelipus rathkii. Next base: position 27,908 of record JABUQX010002262.1, on the reverse strand, counting down.
TAGACACTAAGACCGGTGTATTCTTACCAATATAGGTCGCACGTGCTAGAAGCTAGGAATAAGGAATATATAGAATATAGAAATATAGAATATAGATATATAGAATATATAGAATATAGAATATAGAATTTAGAAACAATGCGACCTTTTCTCGGTCGGCGGCACCCTTTGAAGTCTTCTATTCTTCGCCTTCTTATCAGTTCTGCGGTTGCGGTTAGATAAAAAGGTCCACTTTTATGACCTTTGCGGTTTTGTGGTTTCTAGCATAGGTTCGTATTCTCATGTATACTACTATACTTAAATGGTGAAAAGCAGTTTCTTAACTATAGAAAAGAATATGATACGGAGTCATCTTCTTATTAAATTCAAATGCACTTCATTATATATAATTATATATATATATATATTATATATATATATATAGTATATATATATATATATTATATATATATATTATATATATATATTATATATATATATTTATATATATATATATATATATATAGTAGATATATATATATATAGTATATATATAAATATATATATATATATATATATATATATATATTAATATATATATATATTATATATATATATATATTTATATATATATATATATATATATAGTTATATATATATATATATATATAATATATATAAATATGTATATATATATATATTATATAATATAAGTATATAATATATATATGATATATATATATATATTATATATATATATATATATATTTAGTATATATATATATATATATATATATATATATATATATATATATATATATATATATATATATATATATATATATATATATATATATATATATATATATATATTAAAATTTTTTTTATTATTTCAATAAATATTATATATTATTATTATTATATATATATATATATATATATATATATATATATATATATAAGCTTACCAAGAACTTCTGGCAGATGGCGAATGGGTAGAAAATTTGCTTGCTAAATTTTTTTTATGAGAAACGAGTCGCTATGTGCCAACATCAGAAATTGACTAAAGTTTTACGAACTTGCGTTGTGCAAGCCTGGTAAAGTATTGCCCCTTCCAAATGATATTTCCCATAATTGAACTGACCCATGTCTATTACAGCGAAAAGAATAGTTCAGAAGCAGATAGTGCTAAGAAACGTCGGTCTGAGGAATGCTGCCTCTGGAAAACGAATCTGGCAACATTTATTTGCAGAACTCTCTTTGTAGATTACAAAATTAGTTGAACGGACGAACGAACTAAAAGTCAATTGGGACATCGAGAAAAGCTTTGATTATAAGCTCGTAACTTGGAGGTTTGAAGCATCAATGTATATCTTTCGTTTTTTACTGCAATTGAAATTTATGTGAATGGGTGCGTTTTAAATTGTCTTGAGCATGCTCAGAAATCTGTCTGCCTGTTTTGTACATGTAGATTGTGCTTAGTATTGTGTAAGTATAAAGAGTGGTTTACATTAAATACAATAAAATTTGCACCTCGTATAAAGCATCTTCGAATTAATAAAAACAGAATTAGTAAGTTAATATATTTCTTATTATTCAATTTTATTCAATTTTTTATTTTCTTTATTTTTTATTACTTTTCATTAAATTATTATTATTTCTTTATTCTTCAATATGTCTTCTTTTATCATATTTTGTCAAGTCTCTTCATTTTTGCTTATGTAAGTAATTTTTTTTTAATTTTTCCCCTTTTTTTACAACTTCACTTTCTTTTTTTTTCCTATTATTTATTTTGCCTTTATATCTTTATTTCCACGTTAGAAGTGAAGAGATTCTACTGTCCCTTTCCAAAATCATCAAAATCCAAAGCCTGACCGAAATTCTCTTAAAAAGGAAAGAAGCTCTATTTCATCGTTCCTTTGAAGAAGTAATCGCATTAAATGTAAGCGCCATTGAAGAAACGTATATCATTGCTAAAAGTTGGGAACTCATCTCGGGATTCCCCGATGAAGAAGAGCAATGCTCGGGATGAGGAAAATTGTAAATACTTTCTTCACTGATTCGTTTCTTCTATGAAAGATGGAAGGAAATAAACTTTACATATTTATACCCAATTTGGTTTGCGTTCATAAACTTTATTTCGTTCAATATGTTTATTGTGTATTAAACTATTATATATATTGTAAACCATTATAAAAATTATATATTTGTTCTAAATTTGTTCATGCATTGAGCTATTTATGCTGCATTTGTTCTATTTTCTCCTAATATGATGTAAAAGATATGTTGATCTTAGCTTTTTACATTATTCATAGGTCTTACATCGGTTTTATATTTACTCTAAATATTATAAAACTCTTATGTTATTAATTATAGCATACCAAAAACTAGTAATTATCCTTTTTTGAAAGTATAAATTGGAATGTTATGCATTAATAACAACCCTGGGTCACTATATGACTTTAACTTAAACTTTCGTTGCATTCTTTAATTTTCTTTTTTTTTTAATAAATGTCTTCCTTTCAAAGAAGATTTTTAGGGCTTCACCAATTACCGTATCAAAGGCTTAGATTTTTGATTACTGTTTAAAATTCTTATATTATTATGTAATTGATCTTTCTAATTAAAATTCACTTGTTCATGTGAGTGTTTGTATATATGTTTAGGGGTGTGTGTTTGTGCTTGTGTCGTCGGAGAGAGAAGAGAGAGAGAGAGAGAGATTAACGACCAACCGAAGCTTAAAAAGTCAATTGAGGGGAATCGAGGAAGAAGCTTTGATTATAAGCTCCGAACTTGGAGGTTTGAGATAAGCTGTTAGACCTATCCTTTCCTACTGCCAAGTTGAAGGGTATTCTCTTAATGGGTGTTATTGTCTTTGAGCATGCTGACAGAAATGCTGGTCGTGCCTAGTTTTGTACGTGTAGATTGTGCATTAGTATATGTGTGAAAAGTAATAAGGAGGAGGAGGGATTTCCGGTTTTACGCGGCCGCTGCATTCGCACCTCGGGATAAAAGCATCATCCGAGATATTAATGAAAAAAAGCAAGAATTAGGAGAAAGAGTTAGAGAATAATATTTCTATTGAGAAGATTTATATTAGATAAATATGCACAATGTGATTTAGATGATTCGTATTGAGATTTTGAAAATAAACCTTTTTTCTTTTCAGGATGACTAATCAGGTGAGAGGGTAGGGTTTCAACTACACCTTGATAAGCTGTTTATATTTAATATATATTTTTAATACAATTATATTGCACTTATCAAATTGTAAACGTGTAATTTATATATATATATTATGCTAATTAAAATGTACAAGTCATCAAATATTGCAAGGAGTAGTGTACCTTTATAAACATTTTCACAAAAATCTTATACTCAACATAGTTGTATGTAAATTTTTTCAATTTTCATTAATTCATCACAAATAAGTTTCAAAAATTTCAAGATCACATAAACCAATTAAAAGCAATTACTACTTATTAAATCAATAAAAGGAATCGGATCAAGTTCAATTTATTTTTCTCAAAATTTATATGCAAAGCTGATCATATATTCATGTATTGTATATGTATGTGCATGTAAATTCTCGTGTGATCATTTAGAACATGTGTGTCTTTAGATAAATGTTTTGATTGACAATATAGATTTTTAATCAAATCATCTGACCATAAAGGCCGCTACGCTTCATAAATATAAAGATACTTAAAAGGTGGAAACCAATTTCTGAACTAAAGAAAAGAATATGAAACGAAGTTATAATTTTATATATTAAATTCAAATGCTTTTCATTATATATATATATTAAATATATATAAATATATATTATATTTATATATATATATATATATATAATATATATATATATATATATTATATATATACTATTATATATTAATATATATATAATAATATATATATAAATATATATATAATATAATTAATATAATTATATATATATATATATATATATTATATATATATATATATTATATATATATATGTTAGATATAGTATATATATAAAATTAATTATTAGATAAATGATAATATATAAATATCAGGGGCGTGTGCTCAGGTTTTCGTGAGTAAGCTTTAACTATATATATATATATATATATATTATATATATATATAATGGATACAATCTATAGTTTTAATATATTTGAAATATCTCGATTAATATATAGTATAATATATACTATATATTATATATACTGTTATATATAGTATATATATTATATATTATAGATATATATGTATCTAAATATGGTTATTTATATATTTTAATAGATTCAAGATAGTGATATTTACTGTATAGTTGTATGATATCATTTAACTTTGAAAATTTTGCATTATTTAAGTCCTCATCTTTTATTTGGAGAGATTTGTAATTACACGCTAAAATGAGACTGACTGAGGTAGTCTTCCTTTTTTTCTCGCGATTTGTAAAGTAGCCTTATATATATATATATATTATATATATATATATTATATATATATATATATTTATATATATATATATATATATATACTATATATATATATATATATATATATATATATATATATACAAATTATAAAAACTAATGAACACACAGCAACAACCACTAACGACAAAACGTATATATCAAGCTAAAGAGTAATCAAGAAGCTTATCGCTTATATTTTACTTTAAATAAATGAACTTTTCACAGAAACTAAAATTTTTCGCGCATGCACTTCCCAGTAAAAGGCCGCCGTTTAGTTACGTTTAGTACGCACTCACCAGACCATAAATAGTTTGTATTTCCATTAGAAAAAAAGATAAATTAAATTTCAAAATTTTTTGAAATATTAAAAGAAATATATGCATCATCAATTGTCAGACCCATTTGGGCAAGCGGAGCTTACCTAGCATACGCTTAATGACCGCCCCTGAATTATTTATATATATATATATATATATATATTAATTATATATAATATATATATATATAATATATATATATATATAATATAATATATATATATAATATATATGATATATATATTGTTCTTTGTTTTTATTATTATTCATGGTCTTGCACCGTTCTTTTATACTATATATAATATATATTATATATATATAATATATATATATATATATATATAATATTATATATTTATATATATATATAATATATATATAGAGCGGATGTAAGACCCATGAATAATATAAAAACAAAGATCAATATATCTTTATACATCATATAAGAAGAATATAGAAAAAAATGCAGCATAAACAGCTCAACACATGAACAAATTTAGAACAAGTATAATAATTGACTACTCAATAAATATATAGAACAAATAAAACAGCCTATGAAAAACAAACAAAAATTTAGGAGAAATATAAAAGTTTATTTCATGAAAAAAAAATAGGACATGCAAAGGACAGATGAACTTAGGAGTAAGATTCATTGTAAAGTTTATTTCCTCCCATTTTTGATAGAAGAAACGAATGAATGGAGAAAGTCTTTACAGTTTACCTAAATTCGAGCATTGCTCTTCTTCAGCGGCCAATCCCGATATGAGTTTCTCAGCTTTTAGTAATGATATACGTTTCTTCAATGGCGCTTTTATTTAATGCGATTACTTCTTCAAAGTAACGATGAAATTGAGCTTATTTCTTTTTTAGGAGAATTTCGGTAAGGTTTTGGATCTTGATGATTAGGAAACAGCGACAATAGAATCCCTTCACTTCTAACGCGGAAATAAAGACAGAAAGGCAAAATAAATATATATAAAAAAAAGAGAAAAGTGAAGTTGTAAAAAAAGGTGAAAAATTAAAAAGAAAATTTCTTACAAAATGGACAGACTTGAAAGAATAAAGATAAAACGAAAAATATGGTAAAAGAAGAAATATTGAAGATCAAAGAAATTACAATAATTGAATGAAAAGTAATAAAAATAAAGAAAATAAAAAATTGAATTGAATTAAATAATAAGAAATATTTTAACATACTAATTTTGATTTTATTAATTCGAAGATGCTTTAAACCAGGAAGAAATTTTATTGTATTTAAAGTAAAACAGTATTTACACTTACACAATACTAAGCACAATCTACATGTACAATTGACAGGCAAAACAGACAGATAGATTTCTGAGCATGCAAAAAGACAATTTAAAACGCTCCCATTCACATAAATTCAGTTGCGTTGAAATACGAAATATTTGCTTTAATGATTCAAACCTTCGCGATACGAACTTATAAGCTTGTGATAATTTAAAAGTTTTATTTAATAAAATATACCGACTTTAATAGTACTTAATTGAGTAAACTACTTAATTATAATTAATATAACTTGAATGTCTTAAAAAATGTGTCTAAATTTAAACTAAATTTAAAAGTTTTATGTCAGTCCTAATTCAAAGTAACATTTATACTTTTCTAATTAGCACTTAATTTCGACAAGTAATTTCAAAATTTAAAGCAGAGTAATAATTAAAAGCAATTAGTACTTATTAAATCAATGAAAGGAATCAGATCAAGTTTAATATATTTTTCTTAAAATTTATATGTAAAGCTGATTCACGTGTTCTTATATGTATGTGCTCTGTAAAGTTGACCATATATACACGTATTCGTATATGTGTGTTCTTAAACAAACACATATTGTATTGTTAACCTTACTTGACTATAAAGGCCGGTAAGCTTCATAAATATAAAGTTACTTAAAAGGTGGAAAGGAGTTTATGAACTATAGAAAAAAAATATCATAAGATGTCTTTTTCTTAGATATTAAATTCAAATGTTCCTCATTTAATATATATATATATATATATATATATATATATATATATATATATATATATATATATATATATATATATAATATAATAATGTGTATCTAAACATTCAATCGAATTAACATGTATATAGTATATATATATATATAGTATATATATAGTATATATATATATAACAAAAAATATTTAAAGAGTTTTACTTCAACTCAAACTCTATGAATGTAAAGAACAAAGCAATTTTTAAAACCGCTAAGAAATAAACAGGCGAATTAAAATAAAAAATGAAAGTTTACGTTTCGAGACTCACTAATTTAGTCTCCTCTTCAACTAACACATGAAAATAAATTTAATCTCAACAAAATTATAAAAAAATGAATAAAACATAAAAAAAAAAAGTAAAATTACATACAAGTAAAAGAACAAAATGCGACAAAAAATTGATTCACTTTCCTTTAGATGATTTCTAAATTTCTAATTTCCTGATGATATATATGTCAGATGAGGATATCTTCTTGTTATTGACAAAATTAAAAAATATCTCTCAGATATACAATTACACTTAGTAAGAAAGGAAAAAGAGATTCAAATAATTGATTATTAGATTTTTATTTGTAATTATTATTGAAAAAAATTTGCCACCGTCCCAATCGACGAGTAAATGAATCATTTTGATGATAAAGCGCCTAAAAATGGCATTCCTGCCGTTTCCTCTTCTAACTTCACCTTTATATTGATCTAATTTAACCTTGAGGGTCTTTAAAGTTTTACCAAAATAAGAGTTCTCCACGAGCAACAAGGAATCTTAAAAACTACACCAGCCACTTCCAATTTAGAAGTATTATTTTTAATTAAATGTTGTGAAAGAGAATCAGGAAAACTAAAAACAATTTTTATATCAAATAAACGATTAAGCATAAACTTAATGTTAAGAAGTTGAGGTGAGAAACGTATGACTTTAATATTTTCATATACCTATCTGAAAAAACTAATTTCTTAACATCATGTTAAGGAAAGTGAATCAATTTTTTGTCGCCTTTTGTTCTTTTAATTGATGTTATTTTACTTTTTATTTTTATGTTTTATTTATTTTTTTTATTAATTTTGTTAAGATTAAATTTATTTTCATTGTTAGTTCTGAAGAGGAGACTAAGTTAGTGAGTCTCGAAACTCAAACATCTTAATTTATTTAAAAAGAAGTTTTTTAATTCCCCTGTTTATTTCTTTGTGGTTTTAAATTGCTTTGTTCTTTATATATATATATAAATATATATAAATAATATATAATATATATATATATATAAATATATATATATATTATATTAATATATATATATTATATAATAATATATATATATTATAATATATATTATATAATATTAAGTATATATATAACTATATTTATAATTATGATTGATATATTATATATATCTTATATACTATATATACACTATATTATTATAATATATATAAAATAATACTATATAGTAATTATATATATTATAGATCTTATTAATATAATATATATAATATAAATATAATTTTTATATATAGTATTATTATAATATTATTATATATATATATATAATATTATATATATATATATATATATATAATAACTATTATTATAAATATGTTAAATTATTATTTATATATCTTACAGTTATAGTTACATTACTATATATTAATATTCATATATTACTAATATATATTATATATATAATTATTATATATATATATATAATACTATATATATATATATATATATATATATTTAAGCAATACCAAGAATGTCTTGGAGATAACGAATGGGTAAACGGTTTGCTTGCTAAAATATTTTTATGAGAAACAAGTAGCTTTGCCAACACCAGCCATTGACTAAAATCTTAACAACTTGCGTTGTGCAAGCGTAAAGTATTGCCCACCCTTCCTGAATACATCAGAATTTGCTTCGAAATGATATTCCCCATAATTGAATTGACTCCTGCCTATTACAGCGAAAAGGATAGTTTAGAAGCAGATAGTGTAAAGAATTGTCAATCTGGGCAATCTGCCTCTGGAATACTATTCTGGGAACATTTATATGCAGACCCCTCTTTGCAGTTGGAAAATTAGTTAACTGAAGAACGAAAAAAAATTTAATTGGAACATCGATAAAAACTCTGCTTGTAAGCTGGTAACGTGAAGGTTCAAAACGTCAATATAAATCTTTCGTATTTCACTGCAATTGGAATTTATGTGTAAGGATGCGTTTTAAATTGTCTTTTGCATGCACAGAAATCTGTCTGTCTTTGCATGTCAATTGTACATGTAGATTGCGCTTATTATTGTGTAAATATAATGATTGGTTTACTGACCATACAACAAAATTTCAGCTTTTTTAAAGCATCTTCGAATTAATAAAAATAAAATTAGTAAGTTAATATATTTCTTATTATTCAATTACATTCATTTTTCTTATTTTCTTTATATTTATGACTTTTTGGTCAATAATTATTTCTTTGTTCTTCAATATTTCTTCTTTTATCATATTTTTCGTGTTTTCTTTATTCTTTCAAGTCTGTTCATTTTTGTTCATGTAAGTAATTTTTTTTTTATTTTTCCCTTTTTATACAATTTTACTTTTTTCTTTTATTTATTTTGTCTTCTTTATCTTTATTTCCGCTTTAGAAGTGAAGGGATTCTATTGTCGCTGTTTCCTAAACATCAAAACCCAAAACCTGACCGAAATTCTCCTAAAAAAAGAAAGAATCTCAATTTCATCGTTCCTTTGAAGAAGTAATCGTATTAAATATAAGCGCCATTGAAGAAACGTATATCATTGCTAAAAGTTGTGAAACTCATCTCGGGATTGGCCGCTGAAGAAGAGCAATGCTCGAGATGAGGAAAATTGTAAAGACTTTCTTCACTGATTCGTTTCTTCTATGAAAGATGGGAGGAAATAAACTTTAAAATGAATCCTACTCTTAAGTTCATATGTCCTTTATATGTTCTATTTTTCCCTCAGGAAATAACTTTTATATTTCTCCTTAATTTTGTTTGTGTTCATAAGCTAATTTATTTGTTCTTTATATTTATTATGTATTAAACTATTATACTTGATCTACGTAAATTTGTTCATGTACTGAGCTTTTTATGTTACATTTGTTCTATATTCTTCTTATATGATATAAAAAGATATTTTGATCTTAAATGATTTTTCAGCAAAGTCGTTCCTCGTCCTTTCTTAAACAATCGGTTGTTAAATGTTCTAATATATATAATTTTTTTGTTATTAATTAAAACATATCAGAGATTTGTTATTATCCTTTTCTGAAAATTTGAATTGAATAATCCTGTGTCATTATGTGACTTTAACGTTAACTTGCATGGCTTTCATTAATTTTCTTTCTTTTTACAAACGTCTTTCTTTCAAAGAAGATATTTAGGGCTTCCCCAATTACCGCCTACCAATGGAAAAGAAAGGTTTAGATTTTTGACTGTTTGAGACGCTTTTAAACATATTTATGTCGAAATAAACTAAAAAATTACATAAAATGAATTAAGAGAAAAGAAGAGAGAGAAGAGAGAGAGAGAAGTGAAAGAGAGGAGAGAGAGAGAGAGAAGAGAGAGAGAGAGAGGAGAGAGAGAGAGAGAGAGAAAGAGAGAAGAGAGAGGAGAGATGAGAGAGAGAGAGAGAGACCGAGGAGAAGAGAGAGAGAAGAGAAGAAGAGGAAAAGAGAGAGAGAGAGAGAGAGAGAGATGAGAGAGGAGGAGAGAGAGAGAGAGAGAGAGAGAGAGAGAGGAGAAGAGAGAGAGAGGTCATTTTCATTTTACAATAAGCTTGTGTTACTTTAGATGTTACATTTAATAAAAATATCGAGTTGAATATTATTTAATTGCCTAAACGTTTTAATTATAATTAATGTAACGTGAATGTCTTAATAAATGTGCCTAAATTTAAACTAAGCTCAAAAAGTTTTATTCAGTCAAATTCAAAAAGTTAACATTTATTCTTTTTAATTAGCATTTAATTTCGACAAATAATCTTAAAATTTCAAGCAGAGTAACAATTGAAAGCAACTAGTACTTATTAAATTAATAAAACGAATCAGATCGAATTTAATTTATTTTTCTCAAAATTTATAAGTAAAGCCGATCATATATATATTCTCTCTCTCACAAACATCATGACATAACATCTCATTTCTACTTGACTATCTTGATCAATCTCTCTCTCTCTCTCTTTCCTCCTCTCTCTTTCCTCTGACTCCATATATCTCTCTCTCTCTCTCTCTCTCTCTCTCTCTCTCTCTCTCTCTCTCTCTCTCTCTCTCTCTCTCTCTCTCTCTCCCTCTCTCTCTCTCTCTCTCTCTTTTCCCTCTCTCTCTCTCTCTCTCTCTAACATCTCTTTCTCTCTCTCTTCTCGCTCTCTCTTCTCCTCTCTCTTCTCTCTTTCTTTCTCTCTCTCTGTGTTGCTAACACTCCTTCTGAAAAGGCTAATCTTTTTGGTCTTCTTTATTTCATCTAATCCCGCACATGAGACGATTTCAAGCTACCCCATTTCCATGACTTCCATTACCTCTCAGGTGTCCCATGTTTTCACCTGACATTACTCATCATCTGGTATATGAGATCCTTGAGATCTTATGGGACGTTCGGAAAGCCAGTGCCCAGATGGCATTCTCCTCGTTGTTTTGAGGAGTGTGATTCTTACAATTAATTGGTATAGACTGTCCTCGTTTAACTCATACATCTCTAATGCCTTTAATACTAAAGAAACATTTCTCTCTATTGCTGGAAGCGCACTTTATTCTGCCTAATCCCGAAAACAGGTAAGGAAAACCGGCTCTGATCCTTCTAACTATCGACCATATCGTCTTTCTGTCTAAAACTATTCGTAACTATCATTTCCTCGACCATATAGAATCTGATTCCTTTCTTTCAGATCATCAGTATGCGCTTTCGGACGTTCGAGATCAACTGGTGACATTCTTTTCTATCTCGCTGATCTATGGTCAAACTTGCCCTTTAGAGGGACCCATGGGGAGTCTTGTGTGGTAGCGCAGGACATATCTAAGGCTTTTGACATGGTATATGGCGTGCGTCCGCTACTCTCAATATTCTACCTATACACTTTGAGATATAATTCTCCTGTGCTTTGCTTACTCTTGTCTTGTTTTTTTTCAGATAGTTCCATTTTCAACTCTTATTGAATGGAGCAACCTCTTTTTCCTTCTTCTTATTAATTGTAAGGGTGTTTTCCCAGGGTTCTATTTTATCTCCAAAACTTATTCCTAACTTATCATCAACGATCTTCTTTTAGCTGCACTTCTAACTTCTGGTCACTCTTTACGCCAATGGACTCAACTCTCCATTCTTACGCTCATTTCAAATGTGCTCCCTCGTTTGTATCTAGAGTTGTCTTTCGTCCATAGCTTTCAGATTCAATTCTTCCTGACCTGGTCGAGATTTCTCAGTGGGTAACCGTAATCGCTATCTTGTGAAATTCAACTCTTTAAAAACTCAACTTTTCCTATATCGCCCTCTCTAAAAAATATCCGCCCAACTTTTCCTATCATTCGACGGCTCTATTGTTTCATCTTGTAAACAACATAAACATTCTTTGGAAAACTGAACATAAGTAGTAAATTGTCTTGGAGACCTTATATCACATTGGTTGGTAAAATGGCATCAAAGAAGCTGGGAATTCTGTTCAGATTGCGTAAATTTTTTTCTTCTGCTAAGTTCAAGGGTTTTTTATTCGCCCCAGTATGGAATACTGTTCTCACATTTTGGGTGGATCCGATCCACCTGCTTTTGGATAAGATTGATGCTAAGGTAAAGAGACTTATAAACTGGCTCATACTTTCTAACTCTCTATTCCCTTTTCCTCTTCGAAATGACATTGGCGCCCTATCTCTTTTCTATAGGTATTGCAACGGTGGGTGCTCGAGAGAATTGACCTCTTGTATTTCTCCATGATTGCGTCGCCCTCGTAGCACAAGAAATACATTACTCTCACATGAATATAGGGTGAACATTGGAGACTTAAGAATCACTCGCTGTGGTGACTCCTTCTTTATAGGCACATCTGTTTTATGGAACTCCTTGCCTTCATCTATTTTTTCCATCCAGTATTTCAATCTTCCTCTCTTTAAAAGGTCCCACGGTCTAGCG
>JABUQX010002262.1:0-10000 GCA_015478945.1 Trachelipus rathkii | reverse complement strand
TTCTATGACTGCATTTTTATCCAAACCAGTTTCTTATGCAATCACTCTGACACTGAACCGGCGGTCTCTCTAAATCACAGCTTTAACAACTTTCACATTTTCATCGTTTATTGACGGGATTGGTCTTCCACAACGAGGGTCGTCTTCAACATTTTCTCGGCCCTCTTTGAAAGCTTTTTGTCCCCTTATGAAACCAAGTTCTCGAATAGGAAGGTCGGCATCCCCATAAAGCTTCGTTTAAAGAACCCAATGGTCTCAGTTGGCAGGCTTGTTAAGTTTCACACAAAATTTGATACCGTACCGCTGCTCAATATTTACCTGCATAGCAAAAACATAACGAGGATAGAAAAAAAGGCCCATTCACAAAAATTTGTAGTGCAAAAACGTAATGAAGTTAGAACACACGCCCATACATAAACAGATGTAGTGCAAGACTGACTTTAAAAATCTGGTTTAAAACTGGTTATGGCTGTGTACGCAGCCTTAGGTAAAAAAGACTACCCACTCCGTATACGTCACGAGGAGCTAAATAAAATTACTCAGTCCCGTTCATGGGAAATATTCAGCAAACTTACTTTGAACAGAGGAGCATATATATACATATCAGTGGCGGCTTTTGGGGGTAGGCAGAGTAGGCAACGCCTACTTGCCTTAGTGAGCCCAAAAAATATTAAAAAGTCAAGATTATATAAATATATATATTTTAATTAAATATAATATATAATACTATAATATATATATATATATGTATATATATATATATATAATAATATATTATTTTTTTATATATATATATATATATATATATAAACTATATATACTAATATTATTATTATAGTATATATATATAATGATTTCGTTCGAAGTTCTAACTTTAAGATGCCGGCATCAAATTTCTACTCGATTCCTTTTTTAATATTAGCGATCCGGTGCCAATTGTTTAAATTCTCGCGAGTCAAAAAAATAAGTTCCTTATTTCTCGAGGGCAAGGCAACTTTGGATGTGCCTGATGAGTCAGTATCCAGTCATTTTTTTTTAAATTAATCCCTATTTAAATTGCATTAGCAAGAATAATAATAAATAATTATTATTAATAACATAATTATAATTAATTAACTAATTAAATAATTAATTTTATGCAAAATAAACAATATGAAAATCATCTCTATATATCGACTTATATAAATTCATATATGAAACATAATTAATTGAACTCAACGTTAGGTCGCGAAAACACGTTTGACTCCAAAATTTCGAGCAAAATAATATAATAAATAGATTGCACTTCAGCCTCGAAGAATCAGTTGCAAATAATTTTCGTTATTAATAAAATAAGATTGTTTGCGTGGATTTATTCTATATTGATAATAATACGGCTTTTCATATATATTTATTAATTAACTGATTTTGATGACTTTAATAAAATTTGTCACAATTAAGTATGGTTAAAAACAGAGAGCAAAAGAAATATAAGGAATACAATCATTCGACTTAAGTTTTTTTTAAAAAATTACTAAATTTTTTTTCTGAGTGTTGTAGGCCATATTGAAATTCAAATATTAGAAAATGTGCAATATGAAACTATATATCATTTCTCTTGCATTGAATACATATATAAATAATATATATAATATATATATAATATAATAATAATATCGAAAATATATATCTAAAAAATAATATAATATATATAAATATAAAAATAATAATAATAAATATATATAATTATAATATAATATAAATAAAATATATATATAAATAAAAGTTACATATTAACGGAGACAATTTAATACTACAAATTGTTAAATGTATTGTATATGAAACGAAAAAGTTTAAATAAAAAAAAAAGACATTTTAAAGATTGCGAAAATTGAAATTAAAATGAAATATAAAATTTTATTTTTGTCAATGACAAATTCCATGTTTATTACACAGCAGCGTATGGAAAAAAATTAAAGTTATATAAAATATATATAATTAATATATATATAATAATACTTTATATATATATATATATATACCTATATATACCTTCATCATATATATATATATATATATATATATATATATATTATAATATGAATAAAATTAGTGTGCGTTTTCTATTGATGAGGTGCAGTCATGCTTTCGAGATAACCCTTGAAGATATATTTTTAATATGTAAAAGTGATGTGCAGTTACTATCCTATTTACGATGTAAGAAATTAGTGTTAAATGAAAAGAAATGCAGAAAATGTCGGAAAGACTGTAAAATATATAAAGAATTAGACAAAAAAAGTTTTTCGGTGCCCTGTGTGTAAAAGAAACTATTGAGACTTACTCACGAAGCCCCTCTTTTTTGAAAATTAAAAAATAAAAAATAAGATATTGTTAACCTTTTTTTCCAAAATTTTGGTGTTTATTTTAACAAGAAATGTGTCAATAAAGTAAGTTAATACTTCAAGCAAAACAAGGAATGTTAGAGGTATAAGGACCTAATGTGCCACGTTTCGAAACGTAACCTAAACCTGGACCTAAACCTAACCCTAAAAACCTAACCTTTAAAAAAAAAAATCATTTAACGCACCTAGAAAACCATCTACTGTATCGTTCATACGGTAGGCTACTTTCAGATATATTTTTTTTTATCTGATATTCCCGTTCCGTGTGATCCGCTAAGTAACTTTGTTCATATATATATTATAATATATATATATATATTTAATATATATAAAAATATAGTAAAATATAATATATAAAAAATATACTATACTAAAGAACCTCATACTATACTATACCATTGAAATCGCTCTCCGTACGAAAATTTTGAAAATCTAAATATTTTTCTGAAAAAATTTATCAAAGTTCAAAAAAAATTTCTAAGTTCAAGAAAAGCTAAGTTAAGTTAAGTTTTTTAGAAAATTCTTTAGTGGCAAGCTTCTGAATTATGCCAGAAGCTTGCACTAAAACAATTTTCTTAAAATCTTAACTTAAAAACTTAACTTTTCGTGAACCATTAGAAAATTTTTCAGAACTTAAGAAAATTTTTTTCAGAAATATTAGATCATAATTACTGGAGTTTAACTACCCCCTACTACTCCATCAACTCACTACCCTACCTATATCATATACTACCTACTCCACTACTACCTACTATTATATATAAATAATATATAATATTAAAAATATATACTACTACTATAAATATATATATATATAATTTTATATATATATATATTATAATATATATTCTATTTTTTTATTAATAGGGTGCTTGCGTTTATCATGATATATATTAATTTTAATACATTACTGATGAGTATGAAAACTTAAATTAATGACATTATAGGCTTCTCTATTAGAGAATTAACGCCGTTCATTTGCGAAGAATCCCGAAGAAGGCCATATAATAATGCCTTGGGAAGATGAATGCCAACAACTCCAAAAACTTACCCATATACTTAACCAGCTAACAGCAACGGTTGCTGCTCCCAATGCGCATTCCAACCCACATCCCACCAAAGATTTTTGTGGCTTTGTGGTAGTGTACAAAAAAATCGTTTATTTTGCTGGCCATGTACTCTTATAGGAACAAGGAAAAATGTATGGTGTAATGAAGGGTATAACGACTGGAAAAATCTGTCTGTTGCCTTGGATAGACACTCTAGTTCGAGAGACCACATTCAAAATGAAGTTACTTTTAAGACATTAAGTAAAGAGTCCTTGACCGTTTTGGAACAAATAAACGAGCAAGCAAAAAGATCAAGAAAGGAATTTAATGAAAGAGTTGCTAAGAATAGACAGATATTCAACGTACTTATTGATCTTACTTGTCTGCTGGCTAAACAAGAGTTATCTTTTCGTGGACATGATGAATCTAAAGATTCGTACAACCAAGGGAATTTTAAAGAGTTTTTCTTTGTGATGATGAAAAATAATGAAGAATTGAAAAATCATTGGGAAAGGATGGGTGGATTTACTGGTCTGTCAAAAACTATTCAGAACGACATTATCGAGTGCATAGCTATGGAGATGAAGGAAACCATTTGCAACATAATACGTGACTCACCCTTTTTTTCTATCCAGGTCGATGAAACGACAGATAAATCTGAATTAACTCAGTGTTCTTTAATTTGTCGTTGTGTTGATCCTTCGGGTAAAATAAAAGAGCATTTTTTAGGCTTTTACGATATAGGTGAAGACCGTAGTGCAACAGGAATATGTCAAAAACTTGTAGAAATATTAGAACCCTTTGACTTTAAAAATAAGCTCGTTGCACAAACATATGATGGAGCCAGTGTAATGTCTTCTGAGCTAAATGGGCTTCAGGCAAAAATTCGTAGTTTAGCCCCTCAAGCACTTTTTACCCATTGTTTGGCACATCGCTTGAACCTTGTCCTACAGCACAGCTGTCGCAATGTATCAGCCATTAATATTTTCTTTGCGACTTTACAAAGAATACCTTCTTTTTTTCATAAGTCAGCCAAACGAACTGCAGTTTTAGACCGTATAGTGAATAAAAGAATACCAACGCACAGTGAAGTGAGGTGGAATTCAAATTCTAAAATCGTAAATTCTATTTTCAAAGAAAGAACAAGGCTGATTGAAGTGTTTGAAGAACTTATGAAAACTGAAAGTACTAATAGCAAAACAATCTGGCAAGCAGAGGCTTTCAAGAATAAATTGTGTGAATTTGACTTTGTTTTCTATTTACTTATCTTCAATGACATATTTCTGAAAACTGAAATACTGTATAATGTCCTCCAGAAAAAATCAATAGATATTCAGATGTGCATTGCTAATATATCCATTTGTGAAAGAGCTCTACATGACATGCGAAATGATGATATTTTCCTAAGTTATATGAAGAAAGCTGAGATTGAAACTGGAAAGGGTCCACGTACTATAAGAAATAAAATAGAAAATGATTCTTCTGTGTCTTGTCATTATAAAATGAATTATTATTCTGTCTTAGATAATATTACTACTCAAATAAATACTCGATTCTCCAACATGTCAGCTTTAAAATTTCTCGAACTTGCAGATTCCAGTCAGTTTGCAAAATTTCAAAAAATATTTCCCAACGATTCTCTGAAGTCGTTAATGGTCACTCACGGAAACTATTTTAATCAAAATATTCTTCGAAACGAGTTGTATATAGTCTATGCAGAAGAAAACAGCAAACTTTTTCGAGATAAAGATGTAGAATCTATTTTGAAAAATATTGTGGAGAATGACTTATGTAGAACACTACAGCAAACTTTTAGATTTTTTAGTCTCATTGGTACCATTCCAGCAACTACAGCCTCAGTAGAAAGAAGTTTTTCATGCTTAAATCGCATTAAAAGCTGCTCACGAAAATTACCATAGACAGGAACGCCTAGTCATTTCTTGTCTTTACCTTTTCAATAGAAAAGAGCTTTAACGAAGCTATCAAGTGGACTCATCATTGGCATGAAAAAATAAATAGAGAAAGATTTTGCCTGCCAAGAAAAGAAAGGAAAAATTTGATTCTAGTCTTTATAAAAAAATGTAAGTAAATATATATATTATATATATATATAATATTAATAATATTTATATATATATATATAAATATATATAAATATATATATTATTATAGATATATATATATTATATATATATATATATATATATATTATATATATATTTTGATTTGCCTACTCAAGAATTTTGACCAACGAGCCGCCACTGATACAATAAATATAATAATATATATAATATAATTATAATAAAATATAATAAATATATAATAATATATATAATATATATATATATATATATAATATATATTAATAATATAAATATATATTAATATATATATATATATATATAATTATATAATATATAATATAATATAGTATACAGTGGGGCGCACAACCACCGCCAAACTGACGACTGCCAGACCTGTTCAGCAATAAATCTGGCACCCCTAAAGCCGTTATTTTACTCATTATTTGGTACTTTATTTACTAAGTAATTTTACCATTTTTTTTAGAATTTTGCTCCTTTTTAACGTTTTGACAAGATTTGTCGCTAAATCTGACAACCTAATCCGTTAAATTTGACCCCTTTTTAGCATTTTTTTCACCTTTTTTAGCATTCTTTTTGGCACTTTTAGCACCTTCAGCCACTTTTTTTTTTAGCCTTTTTAGCGTTTTGTTCATAATTCAGGTCAAGGATCCCCAACTCCGGAGGATTTTGGGGATATTTTCCCATTGACAGCCCTGCACGTCGAAAGGCAAAGACCAATTGAAAACCATTTCGAGGTTTTGGAAATTTACAGTCATTGTTGGCAGCTGGACTTGGAAGCCTTGCAGCCCGCAGCCCATCGCCGGCCGTCTCGAGTCTGTAAAAACAAAACTATTTATTTTATAAAGTATTAACTTTTTATAAATAATATTCTTCAAAAATGATGTTTATTTTTTCAAATTTAAATTTTATATTATTTTATTGTAATTTTAAATCTATTTTTAAAACTTAACTTTATTTTAATTTTTTTTTTTTCAATTTTAAATTTTTCTTTATATTTATTATTTTTTAATTTTACAAGTTTTATTTTATGTTTAAAAATTGTGTTTAATTTTTTATATTTTTTAATTTATATTATAAATTTTACTTATTAATTTATTTTCAAACTTATTTTATAAAGTATCATTTTAATGTTTATTCTTTGCGTTTTAATTTTTTTTTTTTTTTTTTTTTTATTTTATAATTTATTTTTAAATTTTTATAATTTTTATTTAAAGTATATTATATTTTTTATTTGTTCAAATATTCTGTTCTGTACTAAAATTTTTATGATTTTTTCTTGTTTATAACTTAGAAAAAATTAGATATTAATTACATACCCATAAAAGGCAAAGGATAAATCAGTAAAATCAGGTAAAATTAAAAACTACCCTCCTACCCATCCATGGTCTTATTTGATCTATTGATCTATTGATTAAATTCAAAATTCGAGATTCAAGAATTCTAGTCATATATCAATTATTATTTTAATTTTTATGTTTTACATACACTAAAAATCAGTAAATCAGTTAAATCAGTAAAAAGCCAGTAAATCAGTAAATCAAACTACCTTCCAGTAAATCAGTAAATCAGTAAATCGAGCCACCATCCAATCACCCTCCCAACTCATTTGTGGATCTAAGTTGATCTATTGATCTATTGATTCAAGTCAATATTTTGTATATACATAACACAAAAACTTTTATTTTGTTTTGTTTTCTTAAAACATTTTGTATATTACTTACAAAACTTTTATTTAATTTTTGTTGTTGTTTCTTATAAAAACATTTTTTGTTTACTAAAAATATTCATTATTTAATGTTTATAGTTAAAAAAAATTGATTTTACATTACCCCTAAAGTAGTAAATCAGTAAATCAGTAAATCATTATACCAGCAATAAATCAGTAAATCAGTTAAATCAAACTAAAACCTCCAGCCAACCTTTAATCCTACCCATCCGTGAATCTATTGATCTTTGATCAATTGAATCTATTGATCTTATTTAATTCAAGTTATATTTTGTATAATATAACACAAAATTTTAATTATTTTTGTTTTGTTTCTTTAAAAACATAGAATAATTTTTACTAAAAAATTTATTCTTTTATGTTATATATATATAACTTAATAAATTTGCATTTTTACATATCCCTTAAAGCAGTAAATCAGTAATATCAGTAAATCAAAACTGCGCCACCCTCCTGTCAAATCGTGATCTATTGATCTAAGAATCTATTGTAAATAATTCATCTATTGATCTATTTGATCTATTGAATTCAATCAATTTTTGTATAACTATAACACAAAAACATTATTTATTTATTTTGTTTTGTATTCATTTTATAATCGTCAACTAAAGTATATTGTTTGCTATTTTATTTTTATAAAGATTTGAGGATGAAGATGTAAGTTTTATAAGTTTCTTTCTTTATGTTTTTAATTTTTTGCTTTTCAAATTAAATTATTTTTTAATTACTTTTTTAAATGTTTCTTTTTCAGTAATGATTTATATACATTTGATGTGATTAAAAAAAATTTTGTTTTTTATAAAAATTTTGCTTTTCATGTTTTATAACAAGATAAAATGTAATAGTTTTACAATAACCCTAAAAAGCAAAATAAATCAGTTAAATCAGTAAAATCAGTAAAAATCAAACTACCCATCCAGCCCACTCTATCCTCCTACCAATTCGTGATCTATTGATCTATGGATCTATTAATCTATTGATCTATTGATAAAAGTCATATTTTGTATAACATAACACAAAAACTTTTATTTATTTTGTTTTGTTTTCTTTTAAATATTTTGTTTTTTACTAAAACATTTATTCTTTTTATATATTTATAACTTAAAAAATTGCATTTTTTTACATACCCCTAAAAGCAGTAAATCAGTAATCAATAAATCAAAACCACCACTTAATATTCCTCCTTACCCTCCTGTCCAATAATGATCTATTGATCTATTGAATCTATTGATGATCTATTGATCAAGTCGTTATATTTGTTATAAACATAACACAAAAAACTATTTATATAATTTTGTATTGTTATTCTATTAAATATTTTGATTTTTAACTAAAAAATTTTATATCTATTCTTAGGTTTAATTAACTAAAAAAATTTGCATTTTACATACTCTAAGCAGTAAATCAGAAATCAGTAAATCCAAACTGCCTTCCAGCCACCTTCACCCTTCCATTTTGATCTATTGATTCTATTAGATCTATTTTCATTGATTAAGTTCATATTATGATATAGCATAAACACAAAAAACATTTTTGTCTTTGTTTGAATGTTTTCTTTTAAAAAACATTTTTGTATTTTTTAACTTAAAAAAATTTACATTCTTTTTTTATGTTTATAGCTTAAAAAAATTTAGCGTTTTAAATACCCATAAAAGCAGTAAAAATCAGTTAAATCAGTTAAAATCAGTAATTAAGTAAATCAATATAATCAGTAAATCAGTAAATCAGTTAATTCAAACCACCTCACTCTATCTCCGTTCTCCCATTCGTGATCTATTATCTATTAATTTATTGAATCTATTGATCTATTGAATTCAAGTCCTATTTGAATTGTAATAACACAAAAACCTTTATTATTTTGTTTTGTCTTTTAAAAATTTTGTTTTTACCAAAAAATTTATTCTTTTTATGTTTAAAACTTTAAAAAAATTGCATCTTTTTACACTACTCCTAAATGCAAGTAAAATTCAGTAATTCATTAATTAAAGCTTGCACCTCCAAGTCAACCCTCCTACCCAATTTCGAATGAATACTGTTAGATCTATATGATCTATTAATCTATCGATTTAATGATCAAAGTTAATTTTGTAATTTACATAATCACAAAAAACCTTTAATTTATTTTTTGTTTTCATTTCATTAAAATATTTTGGGTTTACACAAGTAACTCATGTCAATTATGGTTACAAACTTAAAAAAATAGCATTTTTACATAGCCTAAAGCCAGTAAATCAGTAAATCAAATTAAAATCAAAACCAACCACTCATGATCTATTGATACATTGATCTATTGATCTATTGATCTAATTGATCTTATTGATTCAAGTCGTATTTTGTATAACATAACACAACTTTTATTCTTTTTGTTTGCTTCTTCTTTAAATATTGTGTTTTTACTAAAAAATTATAAAATTTTTATGTTTTAACTTAAAAAATTTGCATTTTTTACATACTCTTAAGCAGTAAATCAGTTAAATCAGAATCAAAACTGCCCTCCGTCACCCACCTATTCCATTCGTTGATCTATGATCTATTGAGTCTATTGACTATTGGATCTATTGATCTAATGATCCATTGATCTATTGATTCATGTCATACTATAAGTATCTTTTGTATAAACATAACATAAAAAATAAATTCTTTGCTTTAGCTGTTGTTTTTGTTGAAATGAAATATCGCGTTTTGTTGTTGCATTTGTTGTAGTTGTTTGATGTTATTGTTGTTGAAATGTCGCGTTGG
>JABUQX010002261.1:10000-22004 GCA_015478945.1 Trachelipus rathkii | reverse complement strand
GGTAATAGCTGATTAATCAAAATTAGTTGTTTAATAGTTTTGCATTTATCGTGAAACGCTTTCGTTTCGTTACTTACTTTATATATATATATATATATATATATATATATATATATATATATAGCAGCTTTGGCGGCCGCCAAATGCTATCGACTACAGAGAGTTCTAGCGGAGAATACTGTCAGAAGAAGCTGGCCTGTATAAAAACCACACAGCTAGTTGACTTCAAGCCAATATAACGAAAACATTAAAACAATAGAAAAAATGTGTTTTTCCAATAATTTGGTAATTAATAATTACTTTCTTGCTCATTCTCTATCAGTTTTACCATCTTTCAGGTTTTTCTGCCTAATAAACCCTTAAAAAAGCGTCGTCTGGCAATCGTATAAGGTTCATTTTCTACCTTAACATTTAGGGGTGGGCAAGTGCCCCCCCTGCCCTATACGCCATATATATACATATATATATATATATATATATATATATATATAATATATATATATATATATATATATATATATATATATATATATTGCTTTAGAATTATCGTTATGTAGTTATGTATTTTATCCTCTTACGCACAAATATCCGCTTATATTTGTAGGGTGGAATGGTTTAAACCATTGGTTTCGCCATTGGTTTAACCATGGTTTAAACCAAAAAAGATATGGTTTAAACCATAAAAAAAAACATGCATAAAATATTTAAAAATGTATTTATTAATGGTTTCTTTAGCATGTTGATATGGTTTCTCAATTTTCAATCGAAGAGTAACTGAAAAGAAAAAAAAAATTTTCTCCTGATTTTATATTTTTGTGTGAAAGAATATATATATATATATATATATATATATATATATATATATATATATACCATATATATATACCATATATATATATATATATATATAAATACCCTGCATATATACATATATATATATTTGTAATTTAACATGTTTAAAACATGATTCTTGTTTCTACCGAGCTCTTGGATTTTGTGCCATCGATGCCCACATTTCAAAGATTTATAATAAAACATTTTGTGGGTGTACAATCAACCAAGCTAGAGGCAATGACTGTAAACTAAGTAATGATGTTTGGAAAAATATGAATATGGAGCTAAAACAGCTTAATCCACCACTCAACAAACAAGATTTATAGCAAAAGTAAAAGGAGGTATCATCAGGCAGTAACAAAAAACTCACTTATTGGCATATATTTTCAACCCAAGATATCAGAGACCACAGTTCTTCCAGAGGATGAGTATTCAAAAGCAGTGTAATTTATGGAATAAAATTAAGTAAATCTCCTCCATTTCATAAAAGTTACCTTTTTGATGAGTCTCTGTTGTCGGCAGTGACTCCTTCATCTTGGTAAAGATCTCTCAAAGAAAAATTAGATGAGAAGGTCATATATAAAATAATAAGCATATTGTAAGCAACTTTATCAACTGCTAATGTTGAAAGGGTATTTTCAACTTTTGGACTTGTGCACAACATTAGAAATAGGTTGGGAACAGCTAAAGCAGGGAAATTAGTTTTTGTATAAAATTCTTAATGATAATTTCAGTTTCGACTTTTAATGATGAATATCTCTCTCTTTCTCTCTCTCTCTCTCTCTCTCTCTCTCTCTCTCTCTCTCTCTCTCTCTCTCTCTCTCTCTCTCTCTCTCTCTCTCTCTCTCTCTCTCTCTCTCTCTCTCTCTACTCTCTTATATATATATATATATATATATATATATATGCTCTTCTTTTTCTATATATATATGTATAATATATTTACTCTATATATATATATATATATATATATATATATATATATATATATATATATATCTCTCTCTCTCTCTCTCTCTCTATATATATATATATATATATATTCCTAGTATTCAAATATAAATGTAAATAAGAATTCATTTGTATATCATTATAGGTTAATTTGAATAAACTTTTCTTTATGCTTTTTTTTTTTTTTTTTTTTTTTTGGTGAAATAATAAAGTATAACCTTTTCAGATAGAGTTAATATATTATAATATACCCTCTTATTTTTTACTTTATGAGTTTATGTAAAACTCAAAAAATAATAATTTTATACCAGTTTACAGTTATCAAGAAAATTTGAAATTTAAGAATCTAAGAAATTTATTAAGGAATTTTTAAATGTGTTAGCACATGTGTATAACAGTTTCCAGTAGTGATTTTGCCTTTAAAATCTAATAAAACCAAAAAGAAAAACGGAAATTAAAACCATCAAAATAACGCAAAGCAAAAACAGCACCTGCAAAAAGAAAAAAAAAAAAACATTTGTTTTTTTTTTTTTATTTAAAAAAACCAATGGTTTTTTTTTTAAAAAAAACATGTTTTTTCAACCCTATATATATATATATATATATATATATATATATATATATATATATATATATATATATATATATATATATATATATTCACACACTGGTGATATATGCTCTATATATATATATATATATATATATAACATATATATATATATATATATATATATATACCATTTCTTTCTTCCTGAAATGCTGCTGCTACTCTTAATAGCCAATGCTGATGATACTATATATATATATATATATATATATATATGTCAGCTTCTGGATTGTCCGTCATATGTATCTTAAAAACTATTAATGCTACAGTAAACGGAATATATTGCTGGAATGCTGGTCCAATTTTGGATACGAAAATGTAAAAAAAAAAAAAAATTTTCAAAACTACAACGAGCTACAGAGAAAAGGAATACATTTTTTGGAATCCTGGGAAAAATTTCACATAGGAAAATGTAAAAAAATAAAAAATAAAAAATATTGTTAATAATTATAGTAATATGATTAGAGGCCTATTTAGAGACCTTTTATTGGTTTCTCGTTATAAATAGACTTTCTATTAAATTTTGTTTTTTTTGTTTTTATATATAATACCCAAAGGTATACCGCCCCGATGGCAGGAGTCAGGGTCTCTCGGCCTTCCGGTGGGAGTGATTATTTCCCTCCGGGTATTTGGGTGTCGCGGGGAGGTTCCTCCGCCCCCTCCCTACAGAGGTATGGGCATACTATGTTCCCCATAAAATGGCTTTGATGACGCCGTATAGAGCAAAAAATTTAATAGAAAGTCTATTTATTTAACGAGTAACCAATAAGTCTCTAAATAAGCCTTCTACTCATATTACTATAATTATTAACAATAATTTTTTTTTTATTTTTTTTACATTTTCTATGTGAAATTTTACCAGGATTTAAAAAATGTATTCCTTTCCCTGTAGCTAATGTAGTTTTTAAGATTTTTTTTATTTTTTTTCTGGACCAGCATTCCAGCAATGTATTCCAATTTGTAGAAAAATTGTGGTTTTAAGATACATATGACAACGAGATTAATCCAGAAATGGCCATATATATATATATATATATATATATATATATATATATATATATATATATATATATATATATATATATATAAATATATATATATATATATATATATATATATATATATATATATACTGTTATATATATATATATATATATATATATATATATAGGAACTTCTCCTTTAAAGGGTAGTTAACCGAACGATGTAATCGATTTTTTTCGATTTCAAGGCAAAAGTGCGAAAAAGGTTGCAATAACGACCAACTTAAGCTAAAGGAATACCCCAAGATTAAATAACAAAAGATGATAAGAAAGAGTCAAGTCTCTCTCACGCCTCAGCGGGGGGACGACGAGTTCGTCCCCCTCTGTGTCCTCATCAGTATAAAAATATATAAAAAATTAAAAAATTAACATATAAAAATTAACGTAAAATTTATTCATGTTACAAAACTTCCGCTCTTTCAACTTTATTTTAGCTAGACGTAACACTGCAGGGCTGCAGAGTAGGAGTAAAAGATTTGCGATATCGTGAATTTTTATGTAACTTACTTCCTTTTAAAGGGTAAGTGCCTATATATATATATATATATATATATATATATATGTGTATATCTTTCTTCCTGAGCCCCTCTCTTTATATATATA
Source organism: Trachelipus rathkii (assembly GCA_015478945.1). Taxonomy (NCBI): domain Eukaryota; kingdom Metazoa; phylum Arthropoda; class Malacostraca; order Isopoda; family Trachelipodidae; genus Trachelipus; species Trachelipus rathkii. Next base: position 17,963 of record JABUQX010002261.1, on the reverse strand, counting down.
TATATATATATATATATATATATATATATATATATATATATATATATATATAACTAACCAATAACTGCTGCTGTCTTCTTCTTCTTCTATATATATAATATATATATATATATATATATACTACAGAGAGATATGATATTATTGATTTCTTAAACTAAGAAAAACTAGATTGCTTCCTTCATGGAACTTTAGCATAATTTGATATAATTTTTTATGGTATTCCAACCCAGTAACTTCAGCATAATTGGTATGACATTTTTGGGGTATTCCATCCCAGTAAGCTCAAATGAAATTCTTTGATTTTATTTCAGATTCTTTCTCACAATAAAACAAACATCGGTTTATCAGAAAGTGTTAAAAATGAAGGATCAGAGATGGCATCTATGTTAGAGTTGGAAGAATTAGATGTTGAATTTGGACAATTGCGAATGAAAGAAGACGAGGGACAAGTTTATTCTTGAGTTTATCCTTAGATTTTGGATTGTTACACGGAACCTAATTTAACAATGTTGGTTACTTTCATTTAATTATTCTTAAATTTACTTTTTTCATTCTTTGAAATTATTTTTAAAAAGTAACTGAATTCTGCTTTAGCTATTTTATAATTTTAACAAATTACTATGTGTAAATGATATCACAATGATAGACAAACCACAGCTCCTATTATTTATGACATTTGTTTACCTAATGTTTATTAAGGAAACAAAAAATATACTATATTTTGTTGTGTAATCCTTGTTTACATAGAAAATTTAAAACGCTTCCCTTAGATGGATAAATCGATTTAACACAACTGATTCGAAAAGGTATATTATGTTTTATGTCGTGACCCATAAGACGTTTTCGATTTGACGTGTTCTACTTATCTATTTTGAAAGACTATCTTGACAAAACGAAAATAACAATTAAATAATATTTAATAAATAAATTAATTATCAAACCATTGAACTTATAAATATGCAAATAAAAGACGCATTTTTATTTATTCACTATTAATTAATTTAGTAATTTAAATGGCAAATTAAACCACAAAAACAACCGGGTTTGAACCGGGGACCTCTCGATCTGCAGTCGAATGCTCTACCACTGAGCTATACCCCCAAACAAAGAGTGAAGGCAAACTTATAAATATATATATATAAAATATATATAAATATTTACCTAACTAGAAATTTTTTTTAGCTATATTTTAAATAGATTTTAAAGATTTTTTACTTCCCAAATGAAAAAAAAATGTATTCACATTTTAACTTGGATTTATATTAAAATGTTAAAGGTTAATTAGTACATAAAGAAAGAAACATTTGTGTAAACAATTGATAATATAAAATAAAAAGACTATAAGATGAATAGGAACAACGATAAATATCTCGACAAAAACTCAGAATTCATATACTGTATTTTTCTCACACACCAGAAACACACTATATATATATATATATATATATATATATATATATATATATATATATATATATATATACTATATATATATATATATATATATATTATATATATATATATATCTATATATACTTCTTTTTCTTTCTCTATATATATATATATATATATATATATATATATGTAACACCTACACCCTGCCTTATATATATATATATAACCACATGCCTATGCTGCTCTTTATGCTCTGCTGCTATATATAACGGAGCGTGAGAACTTTTGAGAGCGCACTAATCTGTGAAATAAAGTATGAACCTTATATGTTTACGACGACGATTTTAAGGGACGAAGTAGTAGAAAAACTGAAAAAATACATCAATCGATTGATAATGAAGTAGTAATCGCACTAGTAACCAGATATTACCATTGCCGCAATGTGTTTTCGTTTCATAGCCCAAGCAAAGTCAACCTTAACTGTCGTTTTTATACTGCTGGGATTCTTCTGACATTATTCTCCACTTTAGAACTTTCAGTATGTCAACTGATTTGCAAAGAGCTGTTTGAAATCAATCAAGGAAGAGGCGTCCCTGTTGATATTCAGCTGCAGACAACACATTAAAACAATTGCAGAAAATAAATGAAATACAGCAATTTTGAAATTATATATATATATATATATATATATATATATATATATATTCTATAAGTAAATACATATATATATATATATATATATATATATATATATATATATATATATATATATATATATATAGGACCTGTTATGTTTACCAACTCCGTCAGTTTTGATTTTTGTTTTTTTTATATATTTCTAGTATATGATCCTAACAGTCAAGGGGGTGACGGACATGATTCAAGCATATGGGATGACCAGTTACGTTTTACAACTCCGTCAGTTTAAAAATTTTTTTTTTTTTTTTAGCAGGAAGTGCAAGGGTAAACCACACCGAAGATATGCCCAGAGTCAGGGGTCTCTCGGCCTTTGAACGACAGGGTGGGTTGACTGCCCCTCCGAAGGAGGTCTGGAACCCCCCCCGCTCTTTGGTCCCATTTGGGTGTCTGGGGTTCCTCACCCTCCTACAGGGGTATGGGCTCACACTACCATCGCTAATTTTTATTTTTATTTTTTATTTTTTTTTTTTTTTTTTACATTCTTGAAATTAACTGTATATTTTTAAATATGTAATTGGTCTTTCTGTAGGTGTCGTACTTTTTGTTTATTTATGAAAAAATAGTATTTTTAATTTGTTTTTATTTTTTTATAATATAGCTTTATAAGCTGATTTCAAATATGCAATTGGTTTTCTGTAAGTGCCGTACTTTTCGAGATATTTTCTGTTTTTAAAAATTTTATTGATGTAAATGTGATTTTTAAATAATTATTTAAAATATTTTCGAACTTTTGAATCATGCCCATCACCACTGAAATTCATTATTAGTATCATATCTGTTCTTTTAAAAAAACAAAAAGAAATCTTAAAAATGTGGATTAAAAGGCATAACAGGATTACAACAATATGTATATGTATATATATATACATATATATATATATATATATATATATATATATATATATATATATATATATATATATATATCTAGCATAACAACAACCAATATGTATATATAATATCCCACTCAACCTTTGCCCCCTAGATTTAATTTACCTTATGTATATATATATATATATATATATATATATATATATATATATGCTTAATATATATATATATATATATATATATATATATATATATATATATATATATAATAATATATATATATATACTAGTATATATATATACCTCCCGAAAGCAACATGCATTTAACAAAAAAACTATGCTACAAGAAAATAAATATAATTTTTATTAATCAGAGAGACATATTTATCCATGAAATTAAAAAAAAAAAAAAATAACGCATTTTGAAAATATAAAATTGTTAAAAATGTTGGAAAATCTGGCCCGCTGTCAGAGAAGAAGAACGAAGGACTCCATCGCTTCGAGTGAATGTCAAAGATGCCAAATGTCGATTTTTTTAACTAAAAATAAAAATCTTATTTTTTTCAGAGCATATGCTCTAAAACAATGGCCCCGTAAATACTTGCTCTAGCACTAGAAATGGAAGAGGGTTATTTGATGACGTAAGCTACGGCGATAAAACTTACGCTACAAGACCAAAGATTATACTGATATTTAAGGTGTTATTAATACATATTAGAATAAAATAATTTTTTTTTTACTGAAATTTCATCGTGAAATTGCTTGCTAAAATCAAAAAAATGTTATTTATTTTCCTGTAGCTGTTAGTTTTTTAGTTACATGCACTTGATGCTTTCGGGAGGCTGGCATATATATATATATATATATACCATACATATATATATATATATATATATATATATATATATATATATATATTATATATATATATATATATATAGAAAGTAAGTTTTTCTTTTTGAGAGGCCTTGTTGTTGTGAGTGACTCGTGTTGCCGTGAAGTCGCTCAAGGTCAGTAGTTGAGTCGATTGACTGAGTGACATGCATTTGTAGAGTGTGTTTTATTTTATTTTTATTTAATTAATTTATGCATTTAATATATTAAATATCTCTGAAAATTACAAAATTAAAATATATAATAAATCTGTGTCTACCTAACCACACTTTATTCTAACCTAGACATAGAGGACATACAAAAGTCAACCGAACATACCTTACACGGCCTTCAAGTTCAGGTTATGATTAAGTTTGGTTAATTCTGTTACACAGCAACTCGAGTCACTCGATCAAAAAAAATGAGTCCTGGGCAGAGAAAATAAACTGTACACATATATATATATATATATATATATATATATATATATATATATATATATATATATATATATATATATATATATTTTTTTTTTTATTTAATATATATATATATATATATATATATATATATATATATATATATATATATATATATATATATATATATATAACACCTTAACAACATATATATATATATATATATATATATATATATATATTTATATATATATATATATATATATATATATATATATTTATATAGTTTTTTATATTGAAAATATCACCCCTATCTGAACAGATATATATATATATATATATATATATATATATATAGTCTTAAAAGCGAGTGCCTGTTTTTAAAGAAAAAGGTTAATGGCACTCTTAATTAATGGCATTGTAAAAGAAAATTGAAAGGTATAAAACAGTAATTAATGACGTGAGTTTCATTTCAAGCCAGTAGATTACCTTAAAATTATTATTATAAAAAGCTAACAACTCACAAGCAGTGCCCTATTTTAGGAGAACTACTCTAGGTAAATATTGCCTAGGATACAGACGAAGGATCGAATCCACTTCCTGTGGGTCTGTCACTATACCGATAGTGCCACGGTAGATACGTCATTGTGTCATGCTTTTTATCGTTTATTTTCTAAAAGTTTCTTCTGTAAGTACATTTTTCGATGAAGAACCTCCTCTCTATGGTAATATATGGGGAGAACTTCTATGGTAAGTAGTATGGGGGAGAACTTCCTCTCTATGGTAATATATGGGGGATGGACCACCCAAATCGTCTGAGGACATTAAAAAAATAGTTTACATTTGCCCAAAGCGTCGACAAATATTTTTAAAGGTAAAATGGTCGATAAATTTTTTGCTACTCAGGTCCTGTAATATTCCAAATCGTCGACAGAACAAATCGAAAACGGGCAAAATCGTCGACATGCCATTAACATAATAATACTTGAATTCTGTTCAAAACGTCGACAAATAGTTTTCTCCATCTGTCGACAAAATTATGATTAACTGCTATATATATATATATATATATATATATATATATATATATATATATATATATATATATATATATATATATATAACATATATATATACACTATATATATATTTATATATATATATATATATATATATATATATATATATATATATATTGATTTAACCTAAAAATTAAAAAAAATCCACTAATGTACTTTGATAACGATAACAATAATAGTATACTACTAAGACTTACTATAATTAAGAATACGAAAACAATAATAATAATAATAATAATAATAATAATAATAATAATAATAATAATAATAATAATAATAATAATAATAATAATAATAATAATAATAATAATAATAATAATAATAATTTGCAACTGGAACTGTACAATCTTGTAACATTTTCTATTTCTTCAAGTAAATAAGCTGTTTTTGAATTTGAATTATAATTATTATTATTATTTAATTTAATAAAATATATTTATCAAACCTCTCTCTCCCTCTCTCTTTCTATATATATATATATATATATATATATATATATATATATATATATATATATATATATATACGTATATATATATACCACCTGCTCTTATATATATATATATGCTGCTGCTGCTCATATATATATATTATATATATAATATATTAGGGTGTGCCATTTTTTTTACCAATAAAATTTTTGCTCTCCCCCTCCAAAATGGTTCGATTTTATGTTATAAGGAATCGTACAAAGTTTTAATCACATTGAATAACATTTTATGGAAGCGCGGGAGCTTTCAAATATCAAAAACCTAAAATTATTATTCATTATCCAACTAACATGTTGCACTGTCCTCAATAATCTTTTCTGTTCTTTTCAGAATATTGCTGATAGTAACTAAAATGTCAATTAAGCATTACTTTTACGCAAAGATTACAAATACTGTCTGATTTAAAGTCGCACTCAAATTATAGAAGAGGAGTAAATTGCCATCGGTTCACATCAAGTTCCTAAAAGTATTGTTTTTTAATATGAGGGAAGTTATAATAAATTTATGAGAAAGTCCAAAGCTGACAATAAATGAGGTCATTATTTTCTGGAACAAGGCTCGAATTCCAACAAGACGGGGTTGAGAAACTTAAACACTCTATGACGAATGGAAAAAAAAAAAAGACTCCACAAATGTAGAAAAGGAACTTCACAGATTCTGAAAGATAGCGTAACGCTGTTTACATCTAACTTTGACGATCTATTCGACGTAGCGCATGCAAATGCCCTGCATTTAAGACAAGCAATTATTATTGAACCAACGGAAGAAATGTCGTCCAGGTTATATGTTCGGCATCGGTGAAAAACTAAGTCAGCAAGAATGAAGAGCTGAAAATCGAATGCAAGGAAAGAAAGACACGCCTCCATTATGAAGGACATAAGTAACTGATATGCTAAATTGTTTATAAGTAATAAATTTCTTAACTAATAAATCATACAATTCATTCATTCAGGCAGTCAAAGTTGCTAAATTCATATTTAGTTACATTTTGAAAGTATTGCGAAAATTTGGAAAGATATTTAAAATATTGTTACTATGATACTTTTGTATATTTTTTATTTATGCAATTTTTTTTAGGTGGGTAGTTTATTATTTAATATGTTTTACCATGTTGCTTGTAATGGAAGAGTTCAGTAAGTAATGTAATATACATATTGGAACCATTGATATACATGATTATTTATTGGTACTTATCCTTTGCAGTGGAAGTTCAGCAAATGAAGTCATCTGATAGTAGCTCATCAGACTACGAAACGGTTCCCACGATCTTAGACATTCCTCATTATTCATCAAGCCTGCAGCAAGAAGATAGCTTAGAGAATTCTGATTTACAATGAGAACCTGAACTTTCCCAGTCAAAAGGTTGAAGAAGAAGAAGAAGAAGAAGAAGAAGAAGAAGAAGAAGAAGAAGAAGAAGAAGAAGAAGAAGAAGAAGAAGAAGAAGATTTAAATATGAAAAATAATAAAATAGGACAAATCAAAGTAATCCAACTTTTTTTTTTTTTTTTATCACATTCATTTCTAAAAAAACTAATAAAAAAATAGATTTCTGTAATCAGTAGTTAATATAAGTAGTAGCCATGACATATCCCGGTCAAGGGGGCGGGGTCGGCGCCCCCTGTACTCAGCGTCTTTCGTGAGCGTTTTTTCGTGTTCCCCCAAGGGTGGGCTATCTTTTGGTGTACATTTCATGTACGCCGTTTTACCCTGTGGGGTCGCTGCCCCCGGGAAGCTATATTTCCATGTAGGTGCGTGAGCACATATGTTTGTTCGTTACTTACACGAGTTACTAACCCATGTGCGCGGCGTAGCCGCGCACATGGTTTACTAACCCAAGCCGTGCACACGGCTTACTTACTTACATGAGCTACTTACTTACATGAGCTACTTACTTACATGAGCTACTTACTTTCATGAGCTACTTACTTACATGAGCTACTTAGAACACCCCTACCCCCCTTTGCTCGCGTTAAGTACACTTGGAAGTGGATTAAGTACACTTGGAAGTGGATTAAGTACCCGTACTTAATGTTTCTGGGGTTCCCGCGCATTCCCGGTGTCCCCTTGCGGGGGACCGCGCCCGTCGTTTGCCTGGCTCATCCACCCGCCTCGAGCGCCCGCGTGGCTCGAATACTCCGTGACGTGTGACGTCGCACACTCTGTGTGTGACGTCACA
>JABUQX010002260.1:27500-28762 GCA_015478945.1 Trachelipus rathkii | reverse complement strand
CGTCGTCTTCCACATTTAATAATTCATCAAAATATTCTCTCCATATCTCCTCGACCTTTTCACTATCCACTACTGGCTCTCTGTCTTTGTTGAATATCATATTCGTGTTAGGTTCACCTTTTGTTCTTAACCTCTTAGCCATTCCATATATCAATTTCCTAGTGCTCCTCATGTCTTCCTCCAATTCTCCTCCTACCCTTTTCCATGACAAGTTGATGTTTCGTCTCTTTACTACTTCTGCTCGATTTCTCGCCAGAACATAAGCTTGTCTATTTTCCTCTGTCCTTGTCTTCATCCATAAACGGTATTTTTTTTTTCTTTTACTACGTCTTTGACTTCCTCATCCCACCATACCGTCTTTTTCCTGTTTCCACTACTTATCTTTTTTGTTCCAATCACTTCTAGTGCAACCTGCTCCACACCTTCTCTGAAATTTCTCCAATGTTCCTCTTCTTCATATTTTCTAACTAGTTTGTTGTTGAAATCTTCTCTTGTGTTTTCATCCTTTAATTTTTCAAAACAGTATCGTTCTCTGGTTACTTTCTTCGGTTTCTTCCTTTGCCTCCATCTTATCTTCCCCACCACAAGTCTGTGGTCAGAATCCAGAGACACTGATGGTATGCTTTTAACATCCATGAACAGCCTCTTATCATTACATATCATTAGATCTATCATAGATTTTTCCGTTTATTCCCGGTTTTCTGAGTTCCACCGGTACCATGTCCACTTTTTACTCTCCCCATGTTTAAAGAAGGTGCTCATGATCGCTGCACTATTTCTTATGGCAAAGTCAACTAGTCTCTCTCCCTCTATATTTCTTGCTCCTATTCCGAATGCCCCCACAGCTGCTTCCTCCCCTTCTCTACTCACTCCTACATGAGCATTCATATCTCCCATAATTATTATGTGTCCTCTTCTTCCATCATATACATCCTGCAGGGTCTCCATAAACTCTATCTTCTCCTCCGTAGGTCTTCCCTGATGCGGCGTATAGACCTGTATAATACTCAACTTTGACTTGCCACCTTTCAACGTCGCGGCCATAATTCTCTCGTTCACTAATATTGTTTCTATTACACAATTATATGTTTCTGGTGCCATAATGATCGCTACACCGTGTCTTCTCTCCTCTTCCCTACCCTTATACACCATGACATAATCATTGTGTAATTTCTTCACTCCCTCTCCTTTATACCTCACCTCACACACACCAAAGATATCCAGACCCCTCTCCATCATCAGCTCCACAGCCTCCTCCTCTT
>JABUQX010002260.1:22500-25000 GCA_015478945.1 Trachelipus rathkii | reverse complement strand
GCGTATTTTCTAATTACCATATCCATCTTATTTAAACCGGTTTATAATTTCAATTAGGTAATTTATTGCTTTATATATAAATTGATAAATTACCTTTTTTGATATAAAGATGTCAGAATTTGTGTGTAATATGCTGTACGAATTAATATTACCCCTCTGGGAATACTTATAAAATTAGAATCTACCGTACGTTCACAGTCAGAATCTACCGTACATTGACAGTAAGAATCTACCGTAAGTTCACAGTAAGAATCTACCGTACCTTCACAGTAAGAATCTACCCTACTTTCACATTAACAATGTACCGTACGTTCACATTAAAAATCTACCGTGCTTTCGCAATAAGAATCTACCATACGTTCACAGTAAGAATCTACCTTATGTTCACTATACATGTAAAATAGATATTTGTATCCATTTTACTATTAAAATACCGGAATAAGTATCTGATCCAGTATATCATTTCCTAAATAGGTAAATATCCTAAAACAGGAAACAACGCCAATAATTGCTTTCATTAAGTAATTGGTGACACCCGAATAGCAAGAGTAAGAAATACACTTTCAAGTTTACACAAACTAAGTTACATACAATAGGAAATTTAAAACTCTTTCGCTTTTCCAGAGTTAATGAATTCCATTTATGTATAAAGGTTGATAGTAAAAGTTATGGAATTAAAGGCCAAGCAACTCTCTGAATGAGAAAAATGGACTTTAAGAGTATATTATCAGTTTTTGTACTCAAAAGGCCATCTTGTTTTCATGAAGAATAGAAGGACTCTATTATACCTGCCACAAGCTTTTTTTATTACACTTCCTGCTCAGGTAGAAATTTCTGTCTGTTGAAGCGTCTGGCTCCTCTCTCTCTCTCTCTCTCTCTCTCTCTCTCTCTCTCTCTCTCTATATATATATATATATATATATATATATATATATATATATATATATATATATATATATCACCATATAGCTAGGAAAATGTTTTGGCATTTCGATGCCGCTGACTGGTCGGACTTGAGGCCATACTTCTTTGATTTCCCATGGAATAACACTGCTTCTGTGGGAGTGGTTCCTTGGGGTGTGTGGAACGTATTACCGAGGTGAATCTCTCTGACATGGAGGCGTACACTCCATATTCTTTCATTTCAACAATCTATTCTTCGTGACACTAAAATCTCTTTCCTTCGTAGAGAATGCAATCACCTTTCAGGTTCCTCTTCCTCACGTCCTTTCTGGCATTGTGCGAAAATTTTTAACTAACTTTGTTTCTTCCATTTTCCCTCCTATAGTATCTGCCTTTTTATCTTCGGCTAAGGCTGCTCTCTCCGCTCAGACCTTTGATTCTAATTCCATCTTAAACTATTCCAGAGCTATTCCTCCTCCTTTTCCGCCTTCCTCCAACTCATTTTATTTTTGTTCTCTCTGAGCTTAACATTAAGAAGGCATACGGTCCTAATGGTATTCCTCATGTGGTTCTTAAAACTTTTGCTTAGCAAATTATTTCTTCTTTATCTATCTACTTGGATCTTTCCTTTTGCTGGAAAAGGCGCGCTCATTCGAACTACGCCGAAAAAAAGGGGACCCCCCTCCTCTCAATCCTCCAACTATAATCCTATCACTCCTAGGATTCTAGGATTCTATTCTTTCTAGAATTTTCGAATCTATCCTAAAAAGGAAGATTTAGAAACACCTCAATTCCTCTAATCTTATCTCTGATCGCCATTATGACTTTCGTAAGAAGGGCTCTACTGGATATCTTCTTTTTCTTCTTTCTGATTATTGGTTCTTTTTATTGCGGCATTTCGGTGAGTCCCTTGCCATGGCGCTAGACATTTCGAAAGCCTTCAATAAAGTCTGTCACAAAGTTTTGATTTCCAAACTTTCCTCCTTCGGTATCTATCATTCTCTCTGTGTCGTCGTTGATTTCCTTTCCTGTCGGTCTATTGAAGCTGTTGTATTTGGTCACTATTCATCAATTAAATGAGTAAATATTGGTGTTCCTCAGGGTTTTATTCTATCCCCAACTCTTTCAACTTTTCATTAATGACCTTCTCCCTTCTCTCTATCACTTCGTCTCCTATCCACTCCTATTCCGGGGGCGACATCCTTCATTATTCCTTTCATTTTGATCGACGCCCCTCCTAACAACAGTTAGCTCACTTTAGGAGGGCGGTTTTGGAGTTACCAACCTTTGATCTTTCTCGAATTTTTAACTGGTGCATTCAGTACAAAGTTGTCTTCAATGCCTCAAAAGCTCAGCTCCTCTATCTTTCTACTCTACATAATCTTCCACACAATTATAACATATTCTTCGAAAACACGTAACTCAAGCCTTCGTCTGAACTTAATTTTCTTGGTGCTTCTTTTTTCTCGTGACATTAATTGGAAGTATCGCATTACTTCTCTTCCTAAACAATCTTCGAAGAGGTTGGGTGTTCTGAGGCGCATTTAAAAAATTTTCACACCGGCCCAGTTGCTTGCTCTTTATAAGGGTATTGTTC
>JABUQX010002260.1:0-5000 GCA_015478945.1 Trachelipus rathkii | reverse complement strand
AAATGAAGATTTATAATGACAAGAAGAAACTGGGAAATATATCTTACCTTGAGATCACCACATATTAACCAGTTGTGGTTAGAGTACTTGATTGTATTAATCAATACTTCCATATTTTTGTAGCTTTCTGTTAACTGAACTGAATGGGCAATAGGTACGGATGCCATTTTATTGCCAATATTTAAGAGTACTGCCTTCAAGCTTCTGCTAGAAGAATCAATGAAGAGCCTCCATTCACTTGGTTGGTAAGGAACGCCAAGTGCCTCAATTAAACCTTTTACATCATTGCAATACACCAAATAGCTGCAAGAAGCAACTGCAAAGAACTTTCGAAACTCTTCGTCTCTATTTCTGAACCAAAAGTATGTAGTTTCTTGAGAGAGGAGGTTGTTCTCACTAAGACGGGATGCAAGAAGTTGTGCGTTCTCTTTAGAAAGACCAAGATCTCTAGTCAAGTCATTTAATTTACTTTGAGTGAGTGGTCTTGGCGAAGTGTTTGTAGACGTAGGCTGATATGTCACTGAAGTGTCAGTGTCATCCACTTCTATATCTTCTATATTGTCTTGTAGCTCAGTATTTTCAGGTGGAGAAGGAACTGGAACTCCTGGACCATGTGGTTGTGGTTTAATGGCAGAAGGAACATCAGGGTAGACTACAGTGTGCTTGTTCTTCTTATTGATACCTGAAAAAAGGTTTCGCCTACTTAATTTACATAATATTAATTCACTCGACCCTCGTTTCCACACTTTTATACACAATTTTCATACCAGGAAAATTTACCAATTTTAAATACAATCAATTTTTATATACAATTTAAGAGTATATAGTATATATATATATATATATATATATATCTCTTTACATATATATATATATATATATATATATATATATATAATATATATATATATATATATATATATATATATATATATATATTAAAATAAAATATATATATATATATATATATATATATATATATATATATATATATATATATCAGGGGCGTATATATAGGGTAGGCCGGGTAGGTAGCTCCTACCCAATATTTTTTAGGTTTTAAATAATTGAAATTAAATTGTAAAAGTATACTAAATTATTAAAATTTTATATAAAAGTTAAAAAAAAGAAGCTATTTTTCATCATAAATTAAAAGAAAAACAACCACAATAATAATAGCTATAATAATAATTGAATTCATTTAGAAATTCTCGCTCCTACTCTGATCTTAGGAGTAAAAATCTTTGCCCCGGGCGGACGAATGACGTCATTTTTTACGTCAACTTATAAGAGAGCGGGCTAGTCTGTCCTACCTATAATAATCGATAAAATAATCGATAATATATATGAAACTTTTCGTTCTCTTCCCGTAAATATTTACGAAATGTGTGGCTTGGTGCAGTTTGTTTGAAATTTTTGTATAAAATGTGTCTGATTGTTCTGATATTGAATATTAATTTTATATAACTTTATTTAAGTGGTATTTAGCATTATATACATAAAATTAAGTGAAATAATGCATAATGGAGTAAGTGTAGATTTTATATTAAAGAAAAAAAGCTTTAAAAACTTATCTATAAAACGACAGCTCTATTTTTAAAAAAATGATAGGCCTAAGAAATTACTCAATTGGAATGTGATTTAAAATTAAGTATTTGGTAAATATAATGTAAACAAGCTTTTCATACAAATAAATAGGTACGTATTATAATTATTAAAATATGTTTTCGATGTTTTCGTTATATATATATATATATATATATATATATATATATATATTATATATATATATATATATATATATATATATATATATATATATATATATATATATATATATATATATATATATATATATATATATATATATATATATATATATATATATATATATATATATATATATATAAGTAGTAGGGAGGGGATATTGGACACGAAAATGACCGCGACCTTTTTTGACCTTTTTTTGACCGCGACCTTTTTGGGCCTTGACCTTTTTGGGCATCCTGAATTTTTTACCTTAACTTTTTTGGCAACCCAAATTTTTTGAGAACCCAAATTTTTTGAGAACCCAAATTTTTGAGAACCCTAATTTTTTGAGAACCCTATTTTTTGAGAACCCAAATTTTTTTTGAGAACCCTAATTTTTGAGAACCCTATTTTTTGAGAACCCTATTTTTTTTGAGAACCCAATTTTTTGAGAACCCTTTTTTTTGAGAACCCTAATTTTTTGAGAACCCTATTTTTTGAGAACCCTAATTTTTTGAGAACCCTATTTTTGAGAACCCTATTTTTTGAGAACCCCTATTTTTTGAGAACCCTAATTTTTTTGAGAACCCTATTTTTTTGAGAACCCTAATTTTTTGAGAACCCTAATTTTTGGCAACCCTAATTTTTTGGCAACCCTAATTTTTTGGCAACCCTAATTTTTCGGCAACCCTAATTTTTGCAACCCTTCGAAGAAGGGTTGCGCCAAACGGTTGCGTAAGCAACCGTTGTACGTACCCCACCCTAATTTTTTCGACCAACCCTTTGGTCTTCCATGGGTCAATTTTGGCCCACCCTAATTTTTGGCCACCCTTTAGGGGCTTAGCCCTTTTTGATGTCTTAACCTTGTTTGACCATGATATTTCGGCCTTGACCTTGCCATATACCATGGGTCAATTTTGGCCCACGCCAATTTTTTGCCCACTCGTGGCCCACCCGTCACATATTTCGTTCCTAACTTGAACGTATGTATCTAGTGATGTTCTATTAGTGTTCTATGATTATTCTATGAGTGCCGGGTGAGTGCCAGGTGAGTGCCAAGTGAGTGCCAATGAGTGCCAATGAGTGCCAAGTGAGTGCCAATGAGTGCCAAGTGAGTGCCACATAGTGCCAAGTGAGTGCCACATAGTGCCAACTGAGTGCCACTTTTTTCAAGCCTTTTCTAGCCTCCCCTGAGCCTAGAATAGCCCTAATATGGGTGTCTACCCCTAGGTTATAAGGTATGAGGAATCGATTGGTGTATATTACAAGTTGCTAGGATGCTTCCTACTATGAGTTAGTATTTTTCTACCACTTATAGCCTATATATATATATATATATATATATATATATATATATATATATATATATATATATATATATATATATATATATATATATATATATATATATATATATATATATTACTTGCACACGCACCTACACACATACACTATGACACTTATACACACATTCACTATGACACTTATACACACTATGACACTTATAAGCACTTACACTCTCCATAGACACTTACATTAAACCATAGACACTTACATTAAACCATATACACTTACATTCACACCCGCACACAGATACACTTACACTTACACTCACACACTCGATATTTTGATGCCTCAACTTTGATGCCTCAACTTTGATGCCTCAGCATTAATGCCTCAGCATTGATGCCTCAACTTTGAAGGTTCATCTTTGATGACTCATCTTTGATGCCGTCATCTTTGATACCATCTATATTGATGATTCATCTTTGATACATTTTCTAACCTTTTCTAGACTTTTCTACCCCACATCATAGAACAGAGCTAATATTGATGTCTTCCCCTAGTTCATAAGCGTACCATCAGGGCGCCGCATGCGCCCTCCGCGCGAAGGCTGACAACCCCGCACCCGCAGGTGCGACCCGCCGCGTCCCCGCCCGCCGCGTGCGCCCGCAGGCGCAATATTTCCGCGTCCCCGCCCGCCGCGTGCGCCCGCAGGCGCAATATTTCCGCGTTCCCGCCCGCCGCGTGCGCCCGCAGGCGCAATATTCCTGCGGGAATGAAAAATATATATAATATGAGTCATTCATTTTTATTTCATACTTAAACATTTCAAAGAATTTCTTTTCAAATATACTATGAGTCATTCATTTTTATTTCATACTTAAACATTTTAACAGACCTATTATTTAACACATATATTTATTAACATTATTTTTACTTAATACTTTTTACTTAATACTTTTTAATTTATAAATTTTTTAAAAATTGTATGTAAGAAGAAAAAGCCAAAGTGCCTGATATATAATCATTTTATTTTACTACAATTGTACGAAATTTTATTAAAAACATATACTTTACATACCTTAAAGCAGTAAATCAGTAAATCAATAGAGGTGTTATTACCTAACACCTAAGGGATTAGTATGCTTTTGTTTTACTGTTTTACTGCTTTAACTCATGTTTTACTGCTTTAACTCACTGCTTTACTGCTTTAACTATCTGCTTTACTGCTTTAACTCTCTGCTTTACTGCTTTAACTCATATATTTATTAACATTACATACCTTAAAGCAGTAAATCAGTAAATCAATAGAGGTGTTATTACCTAACACCTAAGGGATTAGTATGCTTTTGTTTTACTGCTTTACTGCTTTAACTCTCTGCTTTACTGCTTTAACTCTCTGCTTTACTGCTTTAACTCACATATTTATTAACATTACATACCTTAAAGCAGTAAATCAGTAAATCAATAGAGGTGTTACATAGCAACAAGGGGGTTAGTATGCTTTTGTTTTACTGTTTTACTGTTTTAACTCATGTTTTACTGCTTTAACTCACATATTTATTAACATTACATACCTTAAAGCAGTAAATCAGTAAATCAATAGAGGTGTTACATAGCAACAAGGGGGTTAGTATGCTTTTGTTTTACTGTTTTACTGCTTTAACTCATGTTTTACTGCTTTAGCTCATGTTTTACTGCTTTAACTCATGTGTTTTACTGCTTTAACTCATGTTTTACTGCTTTAACTCATATGTTTTACTGTTTTAACTCGTATATTTATTAACATTATGTTTTCTTTTATATTTTTTATTTTGTTTTAATACTTTTTATTTTTATTCTTTTTATATTTTTTATTTTGTTTTAATACTTTTTATTTTTATTCTTTTTATTTTATTTTTATTCTTTTTATTCTTTTTATTTTATTTTTATTATTTTACTTTTATTATTTTATTATTATTATTTTA
>JABUQX010002259.1:40000-81554 GCA_015478945.1 Trachelipus rathkii | reverse complement strand
TATTACCACCACACCAATACCTCTTTAACCTCACAAGAAATTAGTCACCCTCCTACATTCTCATTGTCTCCAGTCACCCCAAATTATTATTATTATTATTATTATTATTATTATTATTATTATTATTATTATTATTATATTATTATTATATTATATTATATTATTATTATTATTATTATTATTATTATCTATTATTATTATTATTATTAGTTATTTTCTAATCACTTATCCCACCATTTAGATAGCACAACACAATCAATCTAAATCTCCTACTCACCCCATCCAAAACATTATTTAGATTATCAAAGAAAGTCGCATTCTTCTCAACATCACCCTCAGATTGACCACATGCTACAACCACACATACCTAGACCTTTTCAAAGTTAAATCTAACCATTTAAATTCTAGTACTCACACAAACAAAATCTACCATAGCTCTGTACCACAGGTTATTCATGAGAATCGTAACTCCTTCTCTCCCCCTCTCATTCCTCTCCACTCCAGCACACACACACACATTTCACGCCACACCATTCGTCTTCACCGTTTCCTTTTATCTATGTTTCAGTCACAGCGAACAAATCAAATTTACCCTCTCTAAATACATCCATCACCTCTCTCCTCTTCTTCTCAGCAATTATTTCTCTGACATTCCATATATCCAAACAAATTCGTTCAATTTCGCCGGAAAGTGCATGGTCGCTTACGGTGATCACGACCATTTCCAAAACCTGCAAAAGCATATCTAGCAAGAGGTAAGTGGTAGTGGGCAGATAACCCAACTACCACTATCCCTTTAGTTGCCTTCTACAAAACGCTGAAAATACACTGTGGGTAATTTTTTTTCTCCCACATTTTTAAATGAATGAGTCACAGGAGATTTTACTCTCCATCAGCGGGATTTGAACATTGGACTACGCGTCGCATAGTTAACAATAACCGGATGCTCTAACCACTAGGCCATCCACGTCCCCAAAAAAGAATGCTTCAAGCGTAGTTTTTAAAGCACCCGGTTTTCTTATCCCATAATTGCTGAGTACTCAAAGGCCTGTCTGTAAGGTGTTGTCTGGAAGAGGAGTGTGTATATGAGCGCCAAAGGAAAATGCAAACCATTGGCCACTGGAATGTCATGGGAAATACACTACACACCATAAGTCCAATGGAAGGTACTTCTATCGTTTCGAAGCTATACACTATATATATTATATATAATAATATATATATAATTTTATATAGATATATATATATATAATAGTATATATAATATATATATATATATATATATATAATAATATATACTATATATATAAATGTACAAATCGATGTAGTTACTCCCACTGGGGATAATATTGGAGTGCTATAAGTTGGGCTGCAATATTATTGCGCATTTCAGTGGCCAATGGCCACTTTTACACAGGGGGTGGTACCTCTATCAACTGTCAATGTTTGCTGAAGATCTGTTTTCACTTCGTTCACTACTACCACTCTCTTCAAGCATACTATAAAAGATTACCTTCACATATACAAACACACAAAAACATATTATACATTCGAACATATTTGGTACTTCATTGTTTTTTCTTGATATAATTAAGTTTTTTTTTCTGAGGGGGAGGGGAAGAGGAAAGGAGGGGAGAGGGGGGGGGGGAAAGGAAGGGGGACCACCTCCGAATGTGAAGAAGTGAAGTGGTTCTTTCAGGTATGGATTAATACACTACATTCCCTTTTTCTCCAACTAAAAATCATATATCACACTAAACCCACCCACCCACCGCACACACCACCACACCACACACACATATATATATATGTATATATTAATATATATATTAACTTTATTATTTTTCTATTCTTTTCATCCCTTTAGTCATAAAAAATAGAAAAAAAAGGCTTTGCCTTAATTATAATATATATATATATATATATCAGGGGCGGCCATAAGGTATGCTAGGTAGCGCCGGCCACCCAAATGGATCTGACACTGATTGATGCATATATTCCCGCTTAACAAATTTTTAAAATTTGATATCTAATTTTATATTTTTTTTCTATGGAAATAACAAACAAGGTAAGCAATGATGACAGCATAATTAAAAGACTTAATTAAACAGACACACTTTACTCGTGTCGCGCGCATGCGTGAAAGATGTGTAATTTTTGTCTAAATTTTATATTTAAGGTGATATAAAAGCTATAACACGGTAAGCTTTTTCATTATTCCCTAGTTTGATTTTCGACCTTATTCCCTGGTGCATAAGGACCATTTTTGCATCAAATGAATCAAGAAAGAATAGACAAATCCGAATATACTCTTAAGCGTAAAAATTAACTCGCAGTCAGCTTCTGGCTTTGATGAAAGATGGGTGGGTATCTTTATCTCTGATGAGCATTTATGTAAGTATATATATATATATATATATTTCTGATTGGACATACATAAATATATATATATGATATATATTTATATATATATAATATAATATATATATATATATACAGCTTACCCACCCAAAAAATGCACCGCACGCCCCTGATATATATATATATATATATATATATATATATATATATATATATATATATATATATATATAGATAATATATAAATATATAATCTATATATAGGGAATTATATATATATATATATATAATATATGATATATATATATATAATATAGTATATAAATATATATATATATATATATATATATGTTTCTTCTGCTCAGATACTCCATTTATAAAGGTCCTATTCGCCCCTGTATAGAATAGTGTTCCGACATTTGGGGGTGGATGCGGTTCCACCCTCCTTTTGGATAGAGTTTGAAGCTGAAGGCTAGAGGCTTATAAACGTCCCATACTCTCTACTCCCTTCTCTGCGCGTTCGTGATGTAGTGCCCTCCAAATCTCTTTTCTATAGGTATTACAAGCGGCAGGTGCTCGCAGAATTGACCTCTCGCAATTCCTCCACCCACTGCGTCGCCCTCCGTAACACAAGAGGACGGCCTTGTTCTCTCATGAAAATGTGTAATATTGGAGACTCAAGGATCACTCGTTGTGGTACCTCCTTCTTTCCAGCCACATCTGTTTTGTGGAACTCCTTGCCTTCTTTTATTTTCCCCCCAATATTAATCTTCTCTATTGTAAGTCCCACGTCTCGCGCCCACCTGAGGAAATGTATATGGTAAAGCTTCAGGGGTGGTTTACTTTTCATTTATTTTAATTTTTATTTTTCTTTATGTGATTTTATTTATTTATTTATTTATTTATTTATTTATTTTTTGCCCCCTCCTTTTGAAAAGGGCATTGCCCTTGAGTGGTGGTATCATGTAAAAAAAAAAAATATATAATTATATTATAATTAATGTTTTTTTATTTGATATAATAGAATATAATTATATTATAATTAATGTTTAAAATATAATTATAATATAATTTCTAATATAAATTCCTAATATAATTTTAATATGTTCGTTCATGAAATATACATTAATTATATTGCTTTAGAAAATATATTGTTGAGATAATTAATATCTAATTAATTTATAATTTACCCTTAATTTTTAGATGTGATTTGAAATTTAAAATAAATTAAAGTAAAAAATAACTTACATAATTTTTTTTAAAATAATATAATAATGTTTTTATTAAATATATACATATTTATTATTTATATTAATTATTGTTTATGTTTATATTACATTATTCTTTTGTTTTTATTTATACAGGTTTTTTATTTTAGGACATTTTTTTAGTCTATATTTATGGACTAGTTGTTAGGATGAGGATAATAAAGAAATTGTTTCTACATGCGTTTTAATGAATCCGGACGGAAAGATTGGGTTAAACCAATTTTTCCCACACTGGCGACACTTGCAAACGGATGGAATGGTCGATATCGTCTTCAGGAATCGTCTTCGAGACCGATGTATAATTAACGACTTCACGAGCGCCTTCCTTTCGTATTCTACTAGAACGAGGGATTATTCTTCTAGATCATAAGGAGAGGAGCGAGGGACATATCGACTTCGTACCTATGGAATTTTTCTGATTGAGGCCAACCCTCCATATAATCCTTCCATTCAAGTCCAAATAATGGTCAAGGTCACGATGTTTGACGAGACGAACCAATTAACCTTTATTGGTGAGTGAGGAAAAACCTCACTAATTGACGACGTCCAGATCGTCCAGAACTTCTTAAAGGTAAATAACCTACATATAAAATATATTTTTATATAAAAATACAAATAAAAATAAAGACAACTGAAAATTTATATAAAGGAGGTATATTCTGTTTTAGTTGGAAAACTCCAACATATTTTATGCCCGTTTATAAAAAATTTTACAAATAAAATTAATAACAAGTGATAATTAAATTATAAAAGTGTTAATTTTATAATAAAAAAATTAATTAAAGTGGTAAAAAATTTAAATAAACAAAGGTGTAATAAAAATCACCAAAAAGGCCTATAGAAAATAAAGGTCCTATATATATAAAATTATATATAACAATAACAAAATCTGAAGTGTTTTTTTTTCTTTCTTTTTTTTACTATTATTTTATAAATAACAAAATATGAAGTGTTTTTTTTTCTTTCTTTTTTTTACTATTATTTTATAAATAAAAAATAAATAAAAGAATCGTCTGATTAAAAAGCAATTTTGAATATGTTTTCTAAAATCGCAAGGTTTTCTAATATACACATGGAATTGTAATAATCAAATAAATAATTGAAGAAATATTAATTACTAATTTGATTACCAATTACTATTTTTTTTAAGGCGAAACTTCTAAAAAATAATAATAAAAAATCGTTTGATCATATCCTTTCCATATATTTTGCAAAGTCGCAAATATATCCGGAGATTATACTATCAACTCATTAATTAACTAATTAATTAAAACTAATTAATTTTTTTATTCGTATAAAAAATAAGGTATTCAATAATAACCTTAACTACGAAAAAATTTTAATTAATTAATATAATTAACTTAGTTAGAGCCGATAATAAATTAAAATATTTTCAACCGTCAAACAGTAAATCATAAAATAAAATGTTGTGTTAAGGAATGAACGTTTGTATGTGCGTTTTGTTAACATTTGTTTTGGCGGGAAAGCTCGAATGAAATGCGTCAGCAGATTTGAACTCCAGGAAATCGTAAAATAGATTAAAGGTCAAATAGTAGCATTGACCTAGATAAAAAAATTTATGTCAGCAGAATTGAACACAAGGAAGTGAAGAGAAGGTCATAAAGCGGCCTTGACCTAGATCTTAGCTCAATTTTATGCAAATCTTTTTCTTTTCTTGCTTCCGCTTAACAAAGATACGCTTTCACAAACACCCACACACAGACATACACACAAATTCCAATATATATATATATATATATATATATATATATATATATATATATATATATATATATATATATATATATATATATATATATATATATATATATATATATATATATATATATATATATATATATATATATATGCTATATATATATATATATATATATATATATATATATATATATATATTTTGAACATATTTGTTGTTTTTGTTGTTAAACTATCTCATTATATAAATTGTTATTTGCAAATACTACAAGCATAATTACAAGAAAATAACAAGGACAATTCAACGGAAAAACAAAACCATAAGGTAAGACCCCCAGTAGATTACTCTTTATCTTAAATTACTAATTTAAGTTGTTAAAGTATATAGAAGTTTTATACAAGATCAAGAAAATTATTATTTTATCTATATTTATTTAAATAACACTGACAATAAAATAATGTGAACACTTTGTAAAAGGGTGAAAGTACATGCATTTGAAGTCGCTTTCATGATTGGCTTACCAATTCACTCACCAATGAATAGATTTTAGTGTTTCTTTGGAACTCTTGGTGATTCGTACTCTTCTGGGAATGCTGATAATAGAAATTTGAAAAAAAAATCTGCCGTGAACGGTGACAAATCTGTTGGGTATGCAAAAAATTCTTTAAAAAAAAAAATGCTACCACCACTCACGGGCAGAACTCTATTCAAGGAGGGGTTGTTATTATTAACAGAGGTGGGCATTCCGCAATTGAGGAATTGCGATTGAGATAATTTGAGAAAGTTGCGGAATTGCAGTTAACGGAATGCCTAAATCATTCCGCAATCTAAGTCCGCAATTCTGTAAGAAGGCCTTTGAGAGCTGTAACAAGCTGAAGGTGAAGAGGACCACCCCTCTGTCTGTAGACCTGTTCCCCCAGAAGCACAGATAGCCCTTGGTGGACCTCTTTATCAAGTACAACACAACACCCTTGTCCCCTCCACCGCGGCTTTGGAGAGATTGTTCAGCTTGGGCTCTGATGTTCTCAGGCCCAAGAGGTCATCCCTGACTGATGAGAACTTTGAGAAACTGGTGTTTGTGAAGTGAAATATACACCTCTTGAATTTGAAGTGGCTTTGCCAAAGGGAGGAGAATGAGGAGGAGGACAACAACAATGACTAGTTAGTAATTACAATTAGGCTATATATATATATATATATATATACTATATTTATATATATAATATTAATATTATATAACTATATATATATATTATATATATATATAATTTATATATTTAATATATATATTATATATATATAATATATATATATATTATTATATATATATATTATATATATATATATATATATATATTATATATATGGTGATATTTGGTTTTAGAGCGACAACTATCATCGATCCATATCTCAAAAACTTACAAACAGCTGGTCCCTACCATCCTTCCAATATCAATCATGCGCAAAATTTAGAGCGACATCACCCTCTGTCACACACACACAAAAAAAAAAAAAAAAAAAAAAAAAAAAAATATCTCAAAAACTACAATAGCTACAGCGAAAAAGGAATACATTTTTGGAATCCTTGTTTAAGAATTTTAATAGAAAATGGTAAAAAATAAATGAAATAAATAAATAAATATTAAAAAACATATTTTAAAACAAATTAATTCATAAAAATAGGATAAAAAATTATTAAAGGTGTTTGAAATGTGAGAATGCCAGGAATAAATATATATATATATTATTATTATTTGTAAAGGTATACACGGCAAATGTTAGGGGGCTCGAGCCGACGGGAACACAGGGGGGACGTTTTCCCAACCCCGTAGGGGGAGGGCGGAGGAACCCCGCGAGCAACACACAAATACCAAAGAGCGGGGGTTCCGGAGACCCTCCCAGGAGGGGGAATATGTCCATACCCCGTTAGTTCCCCGGAAGGCCAGGAGACCCCGACTCCTGCCATCGGGTGCGGTATACCTTTGGGGTATTCTTTAGTAAAGAAAAAAAAGCAAAATGTAATAGGAAAGTCTATTTTTATTTTAACGAGTAACCATTAAAAGTCTCTAAATAGGCTCTCTAATCATGTTAGATAAAATGATTAACAATAAAATTTTTTTATTTTTTTATTTTTTAAACATTTTCCTATCTAAATTTTACCAGGATTCCAAAAATGTATCCTTTTCGCTGTAGCTATTGTTGAGTTTTTGAGATATATTGTTTTTCTATTCTTTTTTCTTTTTTTTTTATTACATTTTCCGCCCTAAAATTGGACCAGCATTCCAGCAATTGTATTCCTTTTCCTTGTGGCTCTTGTAGTGCTTTTGAGATATGGATTGATGCTAGCTGTCGCTCTAAACCAATTATCACATATATATATAATATATATATATATATATATATATATATATATATATATATATATATATAATATATATTATTATATATATATATATATATATATATATATATATATATATTATAATATATATGATATATATATATATAGGTCAGCGTTTAGTATTTCCGTCATATGTATCTGAAAAACTATTAATGCTTACAGTAAAACGGGAATACATTGCTGGAATGCGGTCCAATTTTAGGGCCGATGAAAATGTAAAAAAAAAGAAAAATATATTTATATAATATATATATATAACTATATATATATATATATAATAATAAATATACTATATATATATATATTAATATATATATATATATATATATATTATATATATATATATATTCAAAAACTAAAATAGCTACAGCGAAAAGGAATAACATTTTGGAATCCTGTAAAATTTCACATAGGAAAATGCTAAAAAATAAAAAAAGAAAACAAAATCTATTTTAATAATATGAGTAATATGATTAAAAGGCCTATTTAGGGACCTTTATTTGTTTATCGTTAAAATAAAATAGTTCTCGTTAAAAATAAATAGACTTTTAATTAAATTTGCTTTTTTTTCACTAAAGAATACCCAAGGGTATACCGCCCGATGCAGGAGTCAGGTCTCACGGGCCTTCCGCGGGAAACTACGGGGTAGACTAATTCCCCTCGAGAGCGGGCCGGAACCCCTCGTGTGGTATTTGGGTTGTCGCGGGTTCTCCGCCCCTCCCCTACGGGGTATGGAAAACGTCCCCCCCCTGTGTTCCCCGTCGGCTCACGCCCCTTATATTGCCGTCGCGTAATACCTTTACAAATAATATATATATGATTCCAAAAATGTATTCCCTTTCGCTGTAGCTATTGTAGTTTTTGAGAGATTTTTTTTTTTTTTTTTTTTTTTTTTTTTTTTTTTTTTTTTACAATTTTTCCGACAGAGTGTAGAACTTTCCACCAATGTATTCCGTTTTACTGTAGCATTAATAGTTTTTAATTAAGATACATATGACGGATATACTAAACGCTGGCCATATATATTGTTACGTTCAGGGACGTAACTGAAGTTTCAGAAGGCTGTAGTAACAAAACTCGTTTTCGGTTGTCAAAATTTTGTAGCATTCGAGGCAAAGGTTACACAGAGGATTCTAAGAGCATAAAACACGTTTAAAGAAATCAGTGGTGCTCGTTAAACAGTTTGTGAAATGTCTTTTGCGAATAAACTTGATAAGATAAGTGGTTTGGACACTAAAAAAGGCGAGATTCTGAAATGCTTCTTGAGACGAAGATGGCGAATTCGTTGTCCAATAGGAAGCAAGATTTTAGGTCACGTGAGAGGTAGGACGACAATAATGGAAAGGAAGAAAGAGAAGGTAATATAGCTCCCCTACGAACAGAGGAGCGTCGTGAGTGATTAAGGTGAAAGTCTGCATTGTAGCAGGAATGCTGCGGAAGCATGTGCGGTAGAGGCTGCTGAGGAGCGTTGTGAGGGCTGCTGAGGAGCGTTGTGAGGGCTGCTGAAGAGCCGTAAGCGATGCGTGAGCTGTGCGTGGAGCGACAGCCGGAGCTGGAGGCGGAGCGTAAGCTGTGCGTGGAGCGACAGCCGGAGCTAAGGATGGAGCGTAAGCTGTGCGTGGAGCGACAGCCGGAGCTGGAGGCGGAGCGTAAGCTGTGCGTTGAGCGACAGCCGGAGCTGGAGCGTAAGCTGTGCGTTGAGCGACAGCCGGAGCTAAGGGTGGAGCGTAAGCTGTGCGTGGAGCGACAGCCGGAGCTGATGAATGGAGCGATAAGCTGTGGTTGAGCGCACAAGCCGGGCTATGAATGCGGGGCGTAAGCGTGCGTGGAGCGACAGCCGGAGCTTGAGGTGAGGCCGGAGGCAGTGGATTTATCGTATATACATAATGTCGTTAGGCGGAATTGAAGGTGCAGTTGAGACGCAGGTTTGTCCATTGAGATCGATTATTTTTTATTTTTATTTTTTTTATATAAATTGCTTATTTGCGTTAGGTGTTTCCCTGTCAGTATTTGCAGCGTCAGGAGGGGACATAGTTGATAAATATTTATATAATATGATCGTAAAAATTTTCGAAACAATATTACGAAAGAAAAAATCAATTGAAACAAAATACTGCCTAAGATGCGATCTGCACACGCTAATATGTTTGCGTAAATAATGCGTCAGTAGACAATAATAGACTAAATACTACAACAAGGTATACAATGGATGAGGAAAATATATAGTAAGCCGCTTTTACGGGCTAAAATAATGTAAAAAAAATTATTTGAAAATGATAATGTGGGCCAACATTCACCCAGATATTATTTAAAATTTTGTATGGTATATTAATATTAATATTTATAATTATCATAATAAATGGTTTCCTGCTTCAGCGTTGCGGATCCGGTGGGTTGCTTGTGGTATGTAGAAATGCCGGATGGACGACGGCAAAAACTTCCAGGGTCAGCACTGTTACGTTTGTAGTAACTTGAGAAGAAGGCTTGGGTGACAAAATCGTTTTTCGGTTGTCAAAATTTGTTAGCATTCGAGGCCAAAGGTTACACAGAGGATTCTAAGAGCATAAAACACGTTTAAAGAAATCAGTGGTGCTCGTTAAACAGTTTGTGAAATGTCTTTTGCGAATAAACTTGATAAGATAAGTGGTTTGGACACTAAAAAAGGCGAGATTCTGAAATGCTTCTTGAGACGAAGATGGCGAATTCGTTGTCCAATAGGAAGCAAGATTTTAGGTGTCACGTGAGAGGTAGGACGACAATAATGGAAAGGAGAGAGAAGGTAAATTAATATTAAATATATATATATATATATTATAATATATATATATATATATAATACTTATAATATATATTATATTACTTATTATATATATATATACATATAATATATATATATATATATATATAAATATATATATATATATATATATATATATATATATATATATATATATATATATATATATTTAACCCATTGTTATAAAACTTGTTAATTGTTGTATATAAAAATAACATTAAAATATAAAAAATAAATAAATATATAAATTTTACGGCGATTTTAATGGAAATTATGTTTTAAACTACCAATAAAGGGTTAACGGACTGTTGCAGACTTTAGTAGTGAAAAAAAAATATTAGCGATAGAATTAGCCAATTTGCCATAGCAGACTGGCGAAGCAGAAAAAGTTGCGGAATTGCTGAATTGCGATAGTGGACTGGCGAAGCAAAAATAAGTTGCGGAATTGCGAACTGCGGAATGTCCGTCAAAGTTAGCGGAATTGCGAATTGCGGACTAACAAAAAGTTGCGGGTGCCCACCTCTGATCATTAATATTATCAGTATCACTACATCACAATCACCATTAATGATATTGTTATTATTCACTATTCTCTAACTAATACTATCTTCATCCTTATCACTGTTAGACTCTTTTGAACAAAATTGAAACTTCCTTCAATTGCCTAGCTCCGTATAGGCGTTTCCTCAGATAGTATCTCTTCTTCGTCAAAAAATATATCATGTTGATTGCTGATTCCCTTATCAATGCTCGAATGTTGGTTTTAGCTATATGACTCAAATATTTTTTGCCATGACTTCCATGGTTTTATTTCTTCGTCCTTAATGTAGAGTTGATTTTATTTGCTCTCTTTTCGCAAGTGTCAGGATTGTTAACATCCACTGCTTCTACAGTGTTTCCACGTAAATTTACTAAGAGATTCGTCCATTATTCTTTAGCAACCATATGTTGAGCAGACCGCTTGTTGTGCCAAGAAAAAGATGAAGAATCGGAAATGCGTCAAGACTACACAGTTTACTCTTGATCATAAACAATAAAAACTTTAAATATGTTGAAAATATTCAAAGGTAAATGCGACCTAAAGTTTTGTAGCTCCACCACAAATGTCAAAAATAATTTTGTTTTATTTTATTAATAATTATAATTATAAGAGACCTCTTCCCCTGTGTTTTAATGGATCCACTCTTGACATAATGAGTTGGTGGGTAGAGGGAAGTTGTGTTATGTTTAAAATTTTATCGCAGACAGTTTTAGATAATGGATTGATATTTGTAGAGTTCGAGTTTCAAGTCATTTTGACAAATGGTATTTCCAGAGCTGGGCGTTGCGCCACCAAGTTGCGCCTATGCGCCTATGCGCCTATGGCGCACTATCAATTCGTAGGCGCAAAGGCGCATAGGCGCAACAATTTTTAAAAAAGGCGGACTAAGCATAGGCGCACAGCCAAGTGCGCCTATGCCCCGCGCCTTGAACAGGACAAAAGCATTTTTTTTTATTACCGTTAAAAGTTAGAACTTAGAAGCTTGGCAAACTTGCATATTTCTAAAAACCAGTGTAAAACATATTATATATATATATATATATCATATATGATATATATATATTTGTTTAGATAAATCATAATAGATAATATATTAATATATATATATATATATATATATATATATATATATATATATATATATATATATATATATATTATATAATTTATATCTTATATAAAATATAAATATATATATATAATATATATATATATATATATATATATATATATATATATTATATATATATTATATATATATATATATATATTATATATATATATATATATATTATATATATTATATTAATATATAATATATATATATATACTTATATATATATAATATATATATATATATAACTCGTTCAGTATTTCTTAACTACAAATAAATTGGCAACTATGGCTCTGAAGATTTTCAACTTCTGCAGCGTTCGAGCTGAACCTCCTGGGGGAAAACATGGATCACAAGGACATGGAGGAGGAAAAGGACGTGTAGATATTAGTTTACGGTTTTAATTACAAAAATTAATAAGTGTGTTTTTCTTCCTTATAAAAGCATGCTTTTATTATCGCACTAAAGTTTACTTGCAAAAAAAATTAGCGAACATCCCACTAGCCGGGGAAAAGTCGTAGGCGCAAAGGCGCATAGGCGCATAGGCGCTAGGCGCATTGATGTGACCAAAAATATAGGCGCATAGGCGCTAAGCGCACTAGGTCCGGCGGCATAGGCGCATAGGCGCAGGCGCACTCAAAAAAATTATAGGCGCGCCCAGCTCTGGGTATTTCTTTCAAATGAAAACGAAGGTCAAATCTATATGAGCATCTCTATATGAGAAAAAAACAATAAGGAACGTATTTTACCCCCAAACATTATTTTTTACATCATCTTAAATTCTTTCACGTATTAGCACTAAAATCCCATTTTTTTCATGCAAATGAACGATTCTGCTTACATTATTATTAAATTTTTAATATTTTCAAATTTTGTATCTTTCTCATCAGCATCTTAATTAACTGCTAGTATCATATACTAACAATATATAAAAAAAAGTTAAAAAAAAAAAACATTTATCTGCGCCATGAAACTCACAAGGCCCTAAAGCTGAATTATTCCTCTCGAATTTTGATTCCAATTCCACTCTAGACAATTCGGGAGCTATTCCTCCTTATCCACCCTTCTCCAACTCATGTTTGTCTCGTTTTTAATTATTTCTTTTAAAATATGTTGATCTGATCTCAATATGATTCAATATAATTGTTAAATTGTTTTTCAGCGTTTAATAATTTTGTCAGAATTTCATTAAATCTACGATTAAAAACAATATTCAATATGACTGCTAAAATAGTTTCTAAAATTAAAAGTTTCATGTTCATACTCTCTGTTGAAAACAACTAAAAAAAAAAAGAATTTATAATAAAAAATTCTGTAACGAAAATGGAAATATATTTTATTCGTCATGAAGAGGACGCTCCAATTATTTCTCCGGGCTGAGCTCAATTTCCTCCTCCCCTAAAAATGGACATAAAATTCGTAATTTTCAGCCGATTTTGATAAAAAAAAAACACCAATCTGTAGCTTTATCTGACGACTAAAACGTCGTTTTCGGGTGTTTCTCTGTGTCTGAGTCATTGTTTTGATATTTTCAGTTTTTGAAAACCTATGTTTTTTACATTTGTCGAAACTCCTCCTTTTTTTTTTTTCTACCCCCCTCTTCCTAAATTTTTTTCGAAATGACTTCAAACTTGAAATATACAAAGATTTTACCATTATCTAAATTCTATAGGAACGAAATTTTGATATTTGACCCCCTATCTGAGCAATGGTCGATTTTCAAAACCTACTATTTTTGGGTTTTCAAATTGAAAAATTGGGATATTTTTTTCCTGTTTATCTGATCTGAATGAAATTTTCAGGACATTCGAAGTCGGGGAAGGTACACATTTTTTATTCAGATAATTTCTTTGCATATGAAGTAGTTTTGGGTTTGTTCTTGGAACAAATTTTCAAAAAAAAAAAAAAAAAAAAAAAAAAAAAAAAAAAAAAAAAAAAAAGAAAATTAAAAAAAAATATTTTTTTGAATATAAAAAAAAATTAATTAAGTAAAAAAAATGTATCTCACCCGATTATACAAGCCCTGAAAATTTGATGTTGAACGGATATGTAGAAAAAAATATATCAATATTTCACTTTTCAAAAAAAATGTTTTTTTGAAAAAGTGAAATATTGATTTATTTTTCAGTAATTGCGTCTCTCCATATATCCAGAATTATTTAATTTTGGACATATTTTTCCACATTTATCAGATGCCCACATAAAATTCATACCATCTGAATAATTGAGAGAATATGTTAAAAGTCCTTTCATAGTTGATGCTTGTCCAGGATTTGGATATTCTTCCATAATTTTATTTCAAAGTTGATTTTCAACTCTTGAAAATAATTACATAATTCCGTTATTAATTAAATTTATGTATGATACATTTCCTGCTACTCCTGTTCCTGTTCCAAGTTGATCTTTTTCATAAATAGATTCATCGTTCTTTTTTCTTAATTATCCTTCAATGTATAAATAGCTTCTTGACGGAAGCAAGAAGAATTTATCTTAATTTTGAATGACAATTCTAATATCAGAAGAAGTATTCAAATCGTTTCCTGCATAAGGTTTATATTCTTGATATTCGAATTTTTTTTACCGAATCATTCGTTTCTAAAGATTCCTTCCAATTTAAATTATACTCCATTTATTATAGAGAAAAAAAAATGTTATGTGGTTTTTAATCTTCATTTGATTCTTTTTCAGAAGTTTCAGAAAAAGAATCAGATATTATTTCGTTTATGATGGGATGTAGATAAATATTTTAATGATTTTATGTACTTAATTAATTTTTTAAAATAATTTCAAACTCCTCAAAATCATTGCTAGTAAAGGTTTCTAAATTTTTTAGATTCTTCATTCTTTTGGTATTTATCCAATCTGAAAGATTTTGCATTTTCTCCATTTATTATGGTGAAAAAATGTTCAAGTCGATTTTAAATGCAATCGAATAGTTATTCTTTCCCCACGAAGATTTAATGGTTTATGATCTTGGTCAGTAATCCAAATATGAATTAAATTAATAGTTGGAATTGTAACCGGCAGATATACAACTGTATTAGGTTTTTCATTTACTTTATAACCAGGAGAAACATCCGGAAAGAAACTCTACAAAATTGGTTTTTGATGACCATTAAGATAACCTTCTATAATATCATAATTAACTAAGATAGAACTTACTGATAAAATGTCAGGAATGTTTTCACCTTCATGTTTTGAAATACCTTCAATAGTATTCCTTCTAAATCCTAAAAGATTTTTAAATGGCTCTTTGTAGAAATGAATACTAAAATTGAGATTTTAAATATGAATAATATACATTTTAAAGTCATCTCGTTATCTTCAATACTGAATGCTTCTGGATGATTATTTTTAACAAGCTGCTCTTGAATGTAATCATCTATTGTTTTAATCTCATAAGCACCCGTTGTAAATATTATTTCATATTCTTCATCTCTATTCTTGTAGGCAAATTTATTATTAGACTCATCAATATTCAGCACCGAAAGATACATATCAATATTAAATAATGCTATTTCGTGTGTTTTACCCTTTTCTAGTTTTAAAGAAGGATAAAAATTATACATGAAATCAAATGTATTACTAGATAACGCAATGCTCATTTATTATAGAGAAAAAAATAAATTATTTAAAGATTCTATTAGATCTTTATCAAATATACCTAATCTTAACAATTCATCATTTATTGCTTGTAACTCATTAAAAATGTTATTATTACCCGATTGAATTCTGAAAATAATATTCTATGTCTATTAACGAGTTCATTAGGACTTGATGATTAATATTTGAAACCAGTTTCTTGATTTTCATTGATATTCTGAGGAATTTCTCCTACGCTACTTCTTCGAGGTGTAGATACTCTCATAATACTTCTTCGAGGTGTTCTTGCTACTTGACATGATTCTGATATTTTTTCTTTAATTCATCAAATAAATTATATTCATTATAATTTTTTAATATATTTATCATATTTTACCCCTCTATTCGATTTAACAGTTTTTATTTTATTTAGGAACGCTTTGTTTTCAAGCATTATTTTCTTATAATTATGGTAATCAGTTAAAGAACATCTCCAGCTTTAGGATCTTTAAAAATTAGTAATTTCCATAGATCTTCAGTACCTATAAATTGATTTTATTTGATAATTAAATTATTGTCATCAATTTTAACCGTTTCATCACCTAATTTAAAATATGAACTTCCTAAAATTGATTTAATTCCAAAGGCATCATCACGTTTTATTGAAGGAGTTTTCAAATATTTATCTGATATTTTTCCTTACTTTAATAAACTATATCCAGAAGTACTAAGTGATGAAGGTACATCTTTAATAACCAACGGTAATTGATGATTATTTATAGCTGATATTGTTGATTGACTTTGAAGCATTTTTCCTTTGATGTGTAGTTATGTCCTAAATAGGTTCAATTAAAGGTTGTAATAATTTAACATTTTCTAGATAGATATCTTGTTCACTCAATTTTTCATTTAAATATCTTTTCTGAAGTCTAGTTCTAATATTTACTAAATCAGACTTTTCTTTGATATTAATATATACCATTTATTACAGAAAGAAAATAGCTAAATAGTAACAGATAAACAGCAAACAGAAAACCGTTTCGCGTTTTGTTTTACATAGGGTATCTGTTTCACACAGAAACAGCTAAACAGCAAACAGTTTTCGCGTTCTGTCTTTCAAAGGATATCTGTTTCACAAACAGAAACGGCAAATGGCAAACAGGAAGCCGATTCGAGTTTCATGTTCTATATTCCCCTTAAGTCTTTTCCATATATCCATGTTGTAGAATCATATCCCTTCCACTTAACGAGTACTTTCCCTTTACTTCTTTTTAATATTTTTTCAACCTCAAATAATTCACTTTCATATTTCACCATTTCTTGTTCATAAAAACTTTCAATTATCTCTTCATTACTCATGTCTCTTAGTCTCTTATTTTATGTTATTGTATTTGTTTTCAATACTTTGATGTAATAAATATTTCTTCCGTAAAGTTGGGAGGATAACCTTTCTAAAATCTTTATATTTTCTACTGATTCTTACTCTATCACCAAAGCTAAATTTTGGTTTTCTAAATTTAGACTCGGTAGGAGGAAATAAATTTTCGTACACAACCTTACTATTCTTACTATTCTCTGTAGCGAACCATTGTATTCTATGCCTTTTAAATACTTCTTGGGTTGGTTTGTTTACGAATTCAAGTCCTTTATCTATATGAATTTTTCTAGGAATCCTTTCTTTAAATATATTTTGAAGTGCTTCCAAAATATCATTTCCAGTTTTCTTTGTAGTAGGAGCAGTCCAAGCATATTTGCTGAATAGATCTATAACCGTTAATATATATAATTTATATTTTTATTTTGAAATTTATATTTTTGCGTGTCTACCAAATCAGCTTGCCACTGGTCGTCGTCACTAGACACGATCACTTCTCTCGTCGGAAATTCATCTTATCGGTTTATGTAATGTAAACACATTCTGACGACTTAACCATTCCTTAACACTTTTCGAAGATAATCCACTTTTTCGGACTAGGTCATTTATTCCTGAATATCCAGTTTGAACACTATAATATATGTCTCAGTTTTTCTGAGCTCACTTCTGCGTGCTCATTTTTACGTTTTTTGATAAATCTATTCCAAATCTTAATTTCATTCCCATAACTCCTGTTACTAATCTCGCATATTTTCGCACATGATCAGGTTCATTATCATCTAAAGCAATTTCGCTAGCTTTTTCTTGCTAATAAATCATCCGCTGAATTTCTTTCTTTCGTAGTTTTGTGTTTCAAATAATTTATATCATTTTGCTTACAGACCTTATCTAAACTATTAACGCCTTGATATCCTTCTTTCAGTCTTTTCTGCACTTTCGTACCAGGACCGCAATACGCATATTTTCCTGTATTATTAAACGATCCGTTTTCAATATTTTCTGATGGAACATTATTAGGCAAATTTAAATGCACTTCCGGTAAAGGTAATTTTTTTAACATTGAATTTCGGCTATTAGTCCTTATCTTACCCCTTAAAAAAGTTTTGGGAAATTTAGTCCGAATTTATTATTTTAGAGGAATAATTACATTTTATTCCCTTCTATATACATTATTATTATTTTTATAATTTATTAAAAAGACGAGTATTCACATTTTTTAAAACTCCACTACGAATTTAGAAATATGCGGTTTACACTTAGTATTTATTGACGGTTGTTGAGACTTAGACTACTATTAGCCTATCTTAAAAGCCCAATACTATTTGAAAGCGCAACTCAAAGCGTAAAGATGAAACTTGACCACATTTTTAAAATAGAAAACGATTGTGTTTTAGTAGATTTTCTGCAAGAATGCCATATAATCCTACATGAGAAGTTATGTGAGAGATGTCGAATATATTGTTGCATAAGAAAAGTAAATAGCAAATACTATTTTAAATACATATTTTAAATACATATTTAAATACATATTTTAAAGATATATAACCTAACCTAACGTAACCTAACTAACGTAACCTAACCTAACTTAACCTAACCTAACCTAACCTTACTTAACTTAATTTAACCTAACCCTAACCTAACCTAACCACTAACATTTATAAATATGATAGAATTGTTATAATTATTAAGTTTATTTAGATACTATAAACATTGCAGGTCATTACCGAAGAGTGGGAGATATCAGAAAAACCTTCAACGTTATATAGGAACGTTCACATGGGAATATAATATAGTTCAAATTAAAAAGACTCATTTATGAAGCTCCTTCATTTATCAACAATATATATATATATATATATATATATATATATATATATATATATATATATATTAATATATATATTATATATATAATATATATATATATATGACTATGGTGGTTCAAAATAAATTTAAATGTTTTTTTTTTAATCATTTTCTATATAAATCCTTCAACTAAACGGGATATTTCTATTCCCTCGTTTAAATTCCCCTTCAAAATTTGAGAAGGGGTAAGATCAGGTGTAAAATTCTTGAATTTCATAATCCTGAACCAGTTTTAGGCTTTAAAAATAATCTCAAATCTTGAATATGCAGTAGTTTTGATTTTCAACTATTAATATTATTGAATTACTTTCATTCAAATAATATTTTTAGAGAGTTTTCTAGTTGTATTGTAAATATACATTTATTTAAGAGAAAAAAAACATTTAGGAATGTAGACCTGATTGAAATTAGATTGATACTTTTCCTCTTCTGGAAACAAATCTAAATTTATTATAATAAAACTGAATGGTTCTTTCCAAACACTGTTACAGAATTTCAAGAATTCTTTCCACTCCATATATTCTGAAATGAAAGAATTGTACATGTCTTATGTCTTTTTAATGCAATGAAATAATATAAACATATTAGCATTAGATCATATGGTTCGACGAGGAGGTTCACGATAATTTTGACTTATATAAATTGTGACATATAAATTGAACTTATGTTATTATGCCTTCCTCTAGTATAAAAGTCTTTAGCTTTACTTTGTTTTGAATCTGTTATTATATCATCAAATATAAAGAGATTTTTCTTGCTTGTTTTCATGACTTTCGGATCTGGAATCGAACTCGAATCTTCCTAATACTTAACTTCACATTTTGGTTTACGCTTCACTACTAATTCCCTAACAAATGAATATTACCACCTCCTTTATCGAATAATTCAAGAATATCTTTTTTTACTATAACCTTTATCAAATCCATATTTTATAAGTTTGTATTCAGGTTGGTGTAAAGATTTACCGAATATATGCAAATTTTTATAATCTAACCACTTATCCATAAGTATCATTTTCATTAATAAATTTGTTTTTCCACATCCAGATTTTCCAATAATAAGAACTCTACAATTAGGAGATGGTAATAAGAAATGATGTTTTGACTATTCTAAGTTTTATTTTTTCATTGAATTACAACATTGTTCATATTATTTATTACGGAGAAAATTTAAGATTTTTCACCTTCATATACAATTATTTTTTTCTCTATTATAAATAGAATGAAAAACATTTAATTATTTTATATTTTATAGGGTTTGAAACACCGCTCCATCCGAAATTATTTCTTCCATCGTTTCCAGATGGTAAGAAACGTTGACTACACAATCAGTTTCTGTGGTTTGTCACAAGAGTTAACCCACGAAGACAATTCAATAATGGATGTTCTGACATGTACTCATAATGGAGACATGCTAAATCATCATCATTATTATTTATTAATCTTAAAAATTTTAATAAAATTTTATAAATTATTTAAATAAAAAATTATTATATAATTTTTTATATTATAATAATCTAAATTATTTTATGAATATTGGTTAATTTTAGAGATTTCTATTAAATTTGATGAAACAGTAAAACACCGCCCCATCCGAAATTATTTCTTCCATCGTTTCCAGATGGTAAGAAGCGTTGATATACACAATGGGTTTCTTTGGTTTGTCACAAGAATCAACCAACGAAGATAATTCAATAATTTCTTTATTTCTGGCTCGAATTATCCATTTTGGATGGAAATATCAATTCGTGTAAACCAGGCTCTGATATATAAACAACTTTTCCTTTATTATAATTTTTGTCATTTATATTTACGTGAGTTATTCATTATAGAGGAAAAGACATTCCCTCCCTCCTGAGATTTTTTAAATCTTTTGTTAAAGCTAAACTACAACTAATTTAAAACTGACATTCAATTTTTTTTATATTTTTTTCCTTAAACCTAATTTACAACTAACTTAAAAACTAACATACAAAATTTTTGTTGGCACCAACCTAAATCTAACTTATTCCATAATGTACTAAAGATAATGTGTTTATATTTTTTTATAATACATATCGTTTATTATCATTTCCATTAATAGCCGTGTTATCATCTGCTTGGTATATACATTATGTTTATTACCTTGTATTGTATATTTTCATTATATATATATATATATATATATATATATATATATATGATATTATATATATATATATACTATTATTGTATTCATATATATATATATATATAATATATACCAACTGTCCGGTTGGTGTTTTTGCAAATTTATCGTATAAGATTCTCTCTGATCTGGTTGAACTGTTGTATTTTTTGTAAAGTACTTTCAGAATCTGTGTATATTGGATGTTTATTTTGTTTGTGGTAATTTCTAAATTCTACTGGACCTTCAACTAGTTCCATTCTTACTGGTTTGTGAACACTACAGTATGGTATATGATTCTCTAATAATTCTTTCTTATAAAAACTATGTAACAGAATCGACATGTATAAGTTTTTCAATCATGTGTTTTGTAAATAAATGGACTCAAATCTTTCATAATTAAATAATGAGCATTTTCATGATTCGATATGAAGATTAAATGAACATGCTTATTTTTCTCAATCTTAGTAATTCTAAACGGATATAATATTTCCCTTTCATCTAGTCCTTGTGCTTTATTTAACTGACACATCATTTTGGTTTTCAAATTTATGAATTTGGCTGAGTTGTATACTGGAAATTTTATTCCTTTCCAACTATATTTTTCTGCTTCTAGTCTTATTCTCTTTGTTAATCTTTGCGGATTTCTTTCTGTTAAACAATCAGATCTCGCGATGCATCATTTAAAACATTCATTATCATTTTTATTTTGAATATTAATTAAGCCAAATTTTTACATTTTAATATTGTTTCTGTAAATGATAATGCATTTAATGGTTTATATTTTGCTACTTTTATTTCAAATTCTAGAAGTTTGTTGATTGTCCATCCTGAATTTTATTTTCAATTGCTTTTATCATATTATTTATGAATGTTCTTGAATCAATGATTTTTATTTTGGTATGACAATTGGCTTTAAATTTATCATTAATTCCTTTTCGACAATTTTTATTCACATTTTATTAAATTTTTTTGATGAATTTTACATTTCTCATGAATTTTAAGATTTAGAATACTTTTATTACAAATTGAATATAGCTTTTTATATCATTAAAATAATTTGCACTAAGCATAAGCCGATTTATATTCCCTACATGTTTATTACTTTTTTCGGTTAAGTTGCATAAGGCCAAAAAGGTTATAGACTTTTCAAAGAACTTTATTTAGATTTGAAGAACCAATGCAAATTCTGTTCGTTGTAAAAATGGCGCTTCACGAAGTGGAAATGATCCGCACATTGAAAAATGTTGCCTACTTTCGTGACACACGGCGCATAAACACAGTGGCATAACTCCAATCGTCGTAGTTGTCACTTGTCATTCACACTTCGCGTAGTAAGTCCTCTATATCCTCATCTCACTTCATACCATCAGTATATACATAGAGTGCTATAAATACAGTATTGTTTTATATGTGCTTACATACATAATTATGTATATATATTATATTATCTATTACTCTATATATATTTACTATACTATAATAATTATAGTATTATTATCTTTTGTGAATATTCTCAATATAATAATAATATATTAATATAGTATAATAATATATATTAATATATTATATAATTATATATATATATATATATATATATTATATAATTAAACTTAAATAATAATATAATAATTATATAAATACATGAATAATAAATTAATAAATAATTAATAACTTTTCGCAGTTCTGAAAGAGAAAGCGAATACACAGCCCTATACCTATTACCTGAAGAGCTTAGTGAAAGTCGAGAAAAAAACGAGAAAGTATTTCTGATCCAACAACAGAGTAATCGATCTAATAACTTAAAATAAGCAGAAAGGTGTTATGAGGAAAGACAACGAGACTTAGTAGAGAATAATGGTTAGGTATATAACAGAAATCGTCTGTTTATATGACTACTCTGACACAAAAGAGAGTGATGAAATAATTCGATTGCGAAAAATTTCTACCAAATATTTAAATTCTTACATATTATATTGATTTACTAATCAAATTAGGAAATTGACATCCACTTGATTATGAAAAATATATACGATTAAAAAGCTGTAATTTTCAAGATATTTATAGCTATTACCTTATTATTCCCATTAGAGCAAGGACTATAACAGAGAGTTCATAAAGTATCTTAATCACTAGTATTGTGAACACCTCTATTATACAGGATATATATTCGAGAATACCATTATATAATATTTAAACAAGAACAAACTCTACGTGGAATTTCTTCTCATAAGAAGTGAAATGAGAGAGCAGAGTATACACTCCTTCTCGGATAAAAGATTAGCTGTGACAGCAAATGTAACTGGACATCAGGTGCTCTGCAGAAAACAAAAAGTTAATTCATCTGTAATTAACAAACAATTACCACTATCTAGTGGTGGAGCTTATGTGCGAGTATAACTCTTCACATCACTTCAGACTTAGGCTTCAGAAATATCTGCGGAGGTGGATAGTCGCGATCTGATGCCATCACCAATCGTTCATAGATATGCGTGAGACATTCTGATATACTCATCTACTGAGTTTCTGAAATCAACTATCTTCTCACACCTCACTTAAGGCTCACTCGTCGTGTCAAAGGTGGCTG
This sequence comes from Trachelipus rathkii, assembly GCA_015478945.1. Lineage (NCBI taxonomy): Eukaryota > Metazoa > Arthropoda > Malacostraca > Isopoda > Trachelipodidae > Trachelipus > Trachelipus rathkii. The sequence continues at coordinate 57,800 of JABUQX010002259.1, read as the reverse complement.
CGAATCCGAGAGCAATATTGCATACAATGACATAATTTAAGATGGACTATATGCAAGCACTACCCCAACATATGTTGAATCAGGGCTTGCCTCGGAGCAGGTTGCTGTTCGAAATCGTAAACAATAGAATATAGCGTGAGACAAGATTGTCAATGAAACAAGATAATACATATATCAGCCTTAGCTGACGAACATCCCTGAAATATTATGAGAAAATTGAACATATTATCTATAAAAAATAAACGGTATAAGATCTATATAAAGTGCAGTGGAAAGCATCATCAGTTGCTTTCGGCCATATGGAACGTATTTAACTAACTGGTATCATTTGTCGTCATTTATTATCTACAGAGCAGTCGTGAAATATGAAATTATAGGAAAGACAAACTCATAGACATGCATCAATTTAATGAGAGAATATGTTTACTAGTAGAATAAGAGCCATCATTAGAATTCTCTAGAGTATCTATAAAGTTCAAAGCACGTTGTGATTTACAACTATAAGACACGAATGCAGTCCATACAGGGTTAGCCTATCGACATGGAGAAAGAGGTATACAGAGAAGTTAAAGTATACATGAAGATTGAATTGATGTTATAATAATTACATAGAGATATAGCGTGTAGAATCGTCTTAATCATAGTAGAGAGAGTCGAAAGTGCATTCTAGACCTCCTTTGCAACCTTCTAAGTTAATATAATATCAGAAACTGTTGAACTAGCACATATGTAATTCATGACATACTCGCGAGAGAGCGATGGAGTATCCAAAATATAAATAAGAACGTGAAGGCAAAGTCGCTATTCAATCGAACACTACAATTTCTAGAGAAATATAAGATTAAATGTATACGCGAGTATCTTACCAAGCTCTGTATTTTGTCGTATTGATACGCTAGATGGTACAGAAAAATAACAATATATATGTATACAATATCCATTAGACATAATTCTTGAACCTGCATGAATTGAAAATTAATGCAAAAGTAAGTAATTATCTAGTCTTTAATAACAAAAAGTTTTAAAATTAATTCTTCCGAAGCCTAACAATAATGGCCTTTAAAAAAAAAACATTTCACTGCAACGAGTTTATTCACAAACCCTGTTTTATGAAATCTATATTTCAAAACCTAACTTAATTATATATATAATAATATATATTACATGAATTATTAATAGCCATAATATAATTACGGACTTCGTTGGAAAACCAGTCTGATATATAATAGATTCTACAGTCGAAGAGTTAATAATTACCTGAACTCAATATATCGATAAACACATACATCGTTGGTAAGCTTAAAAATTAGTTTTATCATAAAACTATAAAGAAGTAATTATTTGAATGCGATCCACAGGCACAGATAATACACCATGATATAATGCAAAGATATAACTAAACTATAGATATAAGTGAAAATCTTTACTGATAATATAGATTACGTTTACAGATATCACAAGCCAAGTATGATTAGATGACTATAATCGCTATACAAGATAAACATAGCGTTATCGATAATTCTATCATACTATATATGTGTTGTTTCGAAATCGTCAGATGCAACCGACGACAAGCCGCCCCTGATATATAATAATATATATAAATATAAATATATATATAATAACCAATTATATATATAAGTATGAAAAAGAAAGTGAATACTGGTGAATACTCTATAAATAAAACAATAATACAACCTATAATATATACTTGGATCTTTCACAGCTTGCCTCGGAGTAGATATTCTCTAAGTAGAAGAGGAGTATTTAACCTAAGCCTATTCTATTATTTATACTTCAAAAGTCCGTTCGAGACTATTGATTGGACAAATCGTCTCTGTAAATGCCGTATATCTAGTTAAAAGAATTGAAAGCAGAATCAATGTAAGTAAATAAATCCTCATAAAAACGATCGTAATATGAAACGAGCAGGTATCTATAATATGTGTAAGAACTATAGAGAACCCTGGGTAGACAAAGACAGAGTCCGGAGACACAACGTCTCGTATCACACCGCTAATGGCGTAACACTAAATAAATATGAATGATAAACATCTAAGCTATAGAAAAGTAAAAATACATCACGTGACGCAACACGTATATTTATGCCCGCAATAATTATATAAAAATGACCATTCTTCTATATAGCCACAATCAAAAAGCCTGAGAATCCATGATAATTTACATAATCCAACATCAGAGAGAAACATTAATCATCAGCTAATTTTGAGTGATAAATTGAAGAAACTGACCAATACACTATAAAGAACTGAAGAATGCGGAATCAGAAAATGTAACCAAAGGATATATATCCCCGTGGAATGAACATTATGAGACTCTAAAGTGTTCATCAAGATAAATTGTAGTTATTGGAGAAAGAAGCATGAAATTGAAATGGCAGTTCGTCGAAAATTTCTGCAAATACCACGACGTCTAATCAACTTTGGTCTAATGTTTTCGTAGTACCAATAACATGTAAATAAAGTAATAGTTTAACTGATAAAAGATAAAATTATAATTTATTGACTTAGATTCTGTAATTTTCTTTTTTTAAAATTTCAGTCAAACTTTTCGTGAATATAAATATAATCCAATTAAATATTACGTTATCAAACTATAATAATTAATATATTTAATATTAATATTTAAAACATAGCCCTAATGTAGTAAATCTGTAAATATATGTATATATATATACTAATATAAATATTCCGGTCGAAGCTCCACTATACATCCCTCTACCTATAGAGGACTTTTTGGACAGAGGTGGCCGCTCATTTGGCTACTTAGAATTATATTATATGAGAGGAGCAAACCTAAATATATACCACTCAGACACACACCAGGTTATTCCGATTGTTCATAAAGCTACTTAATTTATATAGGTTCTCCGCATCCTATCACCGAGCCTATCATACTATCCATACACCGATCCATCTTCACCACCATGCTCTTAATTATTCTATCTCTCTCCGATCCTATCCTTTACGCTATATTTCTACATTATTTCTAATACTATTACATTAATCCAACATATTCTAAGTTCACAAATTATCATACATTTTTCTTGCATTTAATGCTTATAAGCATATAATAAATGTCCATATAATATATTATGCCCATAGGAAATATATAAGACAAACTTGAATTATCCATTATAAAACTTTCGATAGAAAGCTTTGTTTGATAAGTTCATATATACTGACATAGTTTATTTCTAAATAAATATTTATCTGTAGGCTATGTGTGCCCAGTGTCTGATTACCAACTTAACCAATAACATTATTAATCATATATTTATATATGTTTAAATCCAGATAAGTATAATAGACTAAACCGTAAATATCTATTGTAATCCTAGATGTATGCAGGATTATATACAGTGAATCTTAATCATATATTATAATCCTATTTATATCAGAGTATATAGGTATTGAGTATTAAAAGTAATAGATATAAAGCTTACTCTGTTTACCAGTAGAATAAAATTAAATTATGGTTTGGCTACATTTAAAAGCTTTTTAATAGTATTGTTCTAATTAAAAAAAAACTAATTATATTATTTATTATAATTTCTAATATATAACATAATAGGTTTTTTCTTTATATAGATGATATATAGTAAATACAAAGTTAATTTTCCGGGTATATAGATAATAAACCATCTATAGCTAATATTTAGGAATTTGTTAACAATAATAATAAATTAAATAGTCATGTAGATATCTGCTCTAAATATGAAATTTTGTCAGTTTAACAATATTAAAGTAGATAAATGCTTGTTAAGTTTTGGAAAATATTACACTGTTAAATAACTTATCATAATGATATTGATATGAAAATATCTAGAATATATGATTAAATAGGTTTATTTGAATAAAAAAAATACTGTATTCAATTATATTATAAATAAAAATATATCAAAATATTGGTTATAAATTACAAAATAAGTATATAATTAATATAATAAAATATAAATTTTACAGAGAAATAAAACAGGCCAAGTCACTCACGGCGAGCCCTAACAGGAGGAGGTTACCACATTTAAACCGATCCTAAAGCAGGACGAAGCAAGCCGCAATGGAGAACATGCTCACATCCTCTCACCCGACCAGTTTCGAACCTGGACCCTCGCTTTGGGTCGAGTCTCTAACACCTGGGAGCTACTCGAGGAGTATTTATTATCTAATAATATAATAAAAATATATTTATAAAATATCTAAGAAAAAAACAGTATACGATCTAAAAAATATGGCCCATATAATAACCTATAAATAAATACACTAATAGTACCACCATGGGAACATCAACAATATCATTTATATATCACACAAAGTAGCCTAGTTGCCAATACAAACATATTTAAACATCTTAAAATATTTCACATATAGAAATTTAAAGCATTATTACAAGAATACCTAACAACAATGATTATTGTGTTACCGATACCGACACTACAAAAATTACTTATAACAACCATTTATTAATCACTTGACTCATTATGATATAATATATAACTAAAATATATTATGACTTATTTATTTATATCACTTAAAGATATTCATAAATACATACTTACTCTATAATATATATTGATGGTCATCAATAATTAAATTATTTAGTAATCATCATCTATTATTATTAATTATGGAGAAATTGAGTGTTTTTTTATGAGATAATAAGTATGATTAGTGCATTACTAAAGTAATTAAGTTATTATTTTAAAATTAATTTAATAAAAATATATTAAGTCTATTAATTAGTATAACTACTTATTTTATATGAAATAATTGTTGAACCTCATTTTTCAAAGAAAATTCCAACATATCACTGTTGAATAATTGATTTCGCACATCACTTCAACCTCTTTTATATATAATTATCTCATTGAATATATTATATTAATAAAAAGAAACTGTTGAGATCTCCTGTATCCTGGTAACCTGAGCATTTTGAGGCCCCTCTATGCAAGACTCAAAGAAGGCAGAGAAATCACAAACCGAGACGCGTTATTTCAAGCATCATTTTCCTATGAACTTACTGGCCAATATTAGATCTATATCTAAAGTAAATTCCAAAATGTTTCGCTAAAGATACAACAGATAACTGATAGTTATGCCTACATCACCAGTCCCAAATTATTATATTATTATAAACATAATAAAATTACTATTATATATCATCAAAAATTGAATTTTAAAAATCGTAAATATTTTCATCAATTTGCGAAAAATTCAAACTCCTTAACCGCATTTCCCTGATCTTAGTCCCTTAGATAGCTTATTAACAGTACCATGGAGTTAAGTAAACCTCACGGAAGAAAAGTGATAGGCAAAATCGAAATCAAGCGTCTAACATAAGTATCTTCTGTCCCTTACTCACCTTCTGACTTGCGTCACCTTCTATCTATTCCTAATTATCTCTCTCCTTTCCTTCTGATCTCATCCAACTGTGCTTCGACGACCTCTGTATCAATATATATTACTATATTACTAATATTACTTAAATATATAAAATATACTATATATTAATATAATAAATAAATTAATATTATTTCATAATGATATATTAATAATTATATAAATATAATATATATTACTATATAGTAATATATATAATATATATATACCGTAATTAATATATAATAAATTAATCTTAATAAATATATATTATATTAATATATATTATTAATATAATATATAATATAAAATAAATATATAATATATATAATACATATAAAATAATGTATAATAAATATACTATATATATATATTATAATATATTATATAATATATACTATAATTATATATATCTATATAGCTATAGTTTAAGTTAATAAACTATTTATATATATATTTGAATATAATACTATATATTGCTATAGTTTGATTTAATAAACTATGTTCCTGTAGTAATAAACTATGTTATATAATATCATTAAATAAACTATATTAGCTATAGAATTATATCTATTATGTTATGTCTATATAGTATATCAGTAGGTTCCATATAGATTACGTCGTTAAATATAACCTTAGGTATTAAATAATAATAATGTATATAGGAGTAAAATAAGTTATAAAGTATAATTAATAAAATATAAAATATATAACCCTAATATCTATGAGGTCTTTAATATATTATAAGTACACCATTACTTAAATAATATTATGAATATTATTATTAAATAATTAATTATTATTATTATGAGTAGAGACATTATATAATATATTATATATTATCAAGTCTATGAATAAGGGATATAAGAATGGATACGGGGGAGAGATGAGTAACAAAATACAAAGTATTAACAAACTTATTATAAAATATTATTCTTATAAATAATACGAGTACTAGAATACTTTGACCTTTCAGTTGGATTATTATTATAAATAATAGTTATAATATTATAAAACTTATATTTATATATATTATATAAAATATTATATGTATATATATAATATATAATATAATATATAATTATATATATAGATTATAAATATAAAATAAGTTATATATATAAATAATATATGAATAATATAATAATAAATATATATAATAATATATATATACATATACATATATATGATAAATATATAATACTATATATATATAATAATATATTATAATTATAAATAATATTTATATATATAATATATATATAATATAATATATAATACTATAATATATATAATAATATAATATAATAATATAAATATATTTGGAATATATTACAGAATTTTTTACGAAATGTGGTGATATTCTTCATGAGATCTAAACCATATATAAATAATATATATATGATGCCATTATATATATAATATAAAATATAACCTATATATTATTTACCTCATAATAAATTATAATTAAGTTATATATATACTGAACAATAATAAGAATATATATAATATATAATAATAATTAAATATAAGGTGTCAAAGGAACTCCACGTCGCAAAACTTATCGGTCGTCCACCCGCGAAATTTACTTGTTAATCGCCTGAGTCTCGGCTAGATACTAGGACTGCCATGTAAAAGCCGAGACTGAGCATGAGACACATTGCTTGTAACAGTATATTCTCAGGAACCACCCCGGAAAAGATTCGAACCATTTCGGAATAGACCTATCTTTTTGGAATTATCTGATTTTTGAGAGAGAAAAGAGCGAAAATTGATCGAAGCAAATGTTAAGTTGAGAATTGAATACTTATGAATATTCTACCCTGAGACGCAGCTGTAGAAAGCCGGTAGAATAGTAGATAGATAAAGATCTGAGTATATAAATATGAGAATGGGCGAGATAGATGAAGGAAGAAGGAGGAGGAAGAGAGCTGGGTGGTGGATGTGCTAAATTTACTAAGGGAGTGGAGAGGATGAGGAAGCAGCGAAGTAGAGAGTTATATAGGGACCGCATACACACAATCAGTTGGAGGAATGGCAAGTGTGAAACGAAAGAGTAATCAAAGGTACACAGTTAAAATAAAAGAAGGAGATATAATTATTATCATAAAAAGGCACCGCACAGGGCAACCATAAAAGAGAAAGAGTCAATGCGAGATAACGTTGAGAAGAAAGGGGACCAAGGGGAAACGAATCGCGAAGAGGAAGAGATAATACTAATGTGATCTCAATGCAAGAGTGGGAAGGAGAAGAGAAGCGGACAGAGATGTTGGGCCGTTTGGGAAGAGAATTCAAGAACACACACGAGGGTGCGAAACGATAGATAAGACTTTTTATCATGAGGAGTATATCTGAAGCACATTGAAGGTGCATCAAAGAAAATGCAAGATCAGCGATAGATATAGCCGAGAGTATACCAGATTAATAGATACGACAAGGGAAAGTCTGATCAATAGATCGATAATGACACTCACCTTATAATGTCCCGGATAGAGAGAATAGTAAGAAATTGAACACTAAGTAGATTCCCGGGTGTGTCAATGGGATTCAGATCAATACGGCTGTCTATAGCTGATCTAAAGATACAAGCGGAGTAAAGACAAAGTAAAGGAGAATGGAGTAACACCTAAACAGAGACTCTCTGAAAGATCAAAATAAGAGTTTGAATATGTGGGTAAAAGTAACGAAAAATAACTGGATATGAACGCGGAGAAACAAAGGAACAACATAGGAAATGTTTGTGCAAAGAAACATCAGGAACCATGCATTACATGGATGGAGATGAAAAGATAGTAAGCACCTTGGGAAGATCTCTCACAACTAAATCAATAAAAGACAATCGCAGGGAAATGGTATACCCATCCTCTACCAGCTTGCGGAAACCCTATGGGGGGGCCCAACAAAATACGCGCAGATGAACGCATTTGAACGAGGATTGCCATGTCATGTAGTCGCCCAACTGTAATGCATTTACCCTATAAGTATTTTAGTCTTAAAAAAAAATAAATAAGATTAACTTATACGTAATTTGAAAAAAATTTCAGATAATGGTAGTCGTTCAAATTTTTTTTTTTTTTAAATTTGGTTTACATTTGCAGTGAGCGGTGGTGTAAAAAAATAATAATAATTTATCTTTAATAAAAAAACACTAAAATAATATTTGTTACTGTCTTTTTCTTAAGAACAAAAAAGAAAAAAAAATAAAATATTTGTCTATGGTTTAGATAATAGATATATTAATCTATAAGAAGTAAAATGAAAAAAAACGTAGTTCAGGTTTTTTTTTTTTTGTTTTTTTTTTTTTTGTTTATAGTCCATGCGGATACAAATGTAAATTTATTTATATGGCTAATATAGATATCCGAAAAGCTTCAAAGTTTTCGATTTATTGGAAATAATAACTCTCTCTCTTAGGGTTACCCTTTTCTAAACTATTACTGAGCAGAATCCTGGCATCTCCTATATTTATAAAAATCATAGTATAGATTCTAAAAAAATAGTAATAAAGTATAAAAAAAAACAAGAATGACATGTCTTTAGGACAAAAAGTTATAGCCTCTCAAAGTTGTGAAAAATTCCATAGGCTTGTCTTATACTGAAATTGATCAGAACTTTATTTTATCACATTTTACAGCATATAGGGTACTTTACAAATCATGAATGGGAAAACTATAGCCAAATGGGGAATTTAAAATCATGAGGAAAGTCGAAACTATAGCTAATGGATATATTACAAAACCATGGTATAAAAAGCGATTTGAATTTTTTTTTTTATATATATATATTATAATATATTATATATATATATATATACTATACTATATATAATATTACTATATATATCATATATTATATATATATCATATATATATATTATATATTATATATAGTATATATATATATCATATATTACTATGAGTTTACACTCATATATATATAACCTTTTACTATAAAGAAATAAATTTATGAATAAAATGAACTTAAACTAATGACGATATCAAAAAGATCATTAAATGGAGTTCATAACATATTTGAAGCGTAGTACTGGTTACGTTCGAGTGTCTGTATAACTCCGTAAGATCTAGATTGTTTATTGAGAAGCGGCTTAATTTTTCATAGAACGTTGAATTTTTTTTGTTTAAACGATGTAAGGATTAAACGGCGTTATACTTTCTCAATTATACTGGGTGCTGGTACACAGTTTGTTACTATATATATCCTATATAAATTGTACTTATTAAATATCAATATATTTATGTAGTTTAGTTATTTCTGTACTTTTTCCATGTGTTTGCTACATAGTAGATTGTATTATATTAGGGAGTTATGATTATATATATTATTTATTATATATTAATATATATATTATATATATAATATATATATTATTAGGGTATATATATTATTATTATATATATATATATATATATATATTTAATTATATAGAATTGCGTAGGCAGGATTTCATTTGGGGGGCAAAGTTTGAGTGATATATAATATATTATATTTAATGGACTTATAAAGTGATGTACATATAATTGTGAAACTCTGATATTAGTTATACTAATACACACAAGTTTGTATATAAAAAAAAATAAATATAAAAAAATAAAAAAAATAAAATAAAAAATAAAAAATAATAAAAAAAAATAATATAATAAAAAAATAACCTTCAGCTTTGAAACTAACCGTTCAAATAACAATATGCTGATAATGTTGTTCGTCAACTATCTAGTATAATATTTATATATATATTATATATATATATTATAATATATTATAGATTATATATATAAGAAGTTAATTTACTATAGTTATATAAAATGTAATGATTTTCTTATGCTTATGTATATTGTTGTGTTTTTTGCTAATTGTTTTTTTAATGTGTTGTCTGCAGCTGAAATATCAAAGGGGTACTGATTCTGCATATCTCGTAAATTTGTGATTAATCCAGCTTGTGTCATGAATCTTGTAGCCAATGCTATCGACATTAGGATAAGTAATTAGCCTAACGAGAGGGTACATAAGTCAGAAGATCCATCTAAATGATAAATATTATAAGTATTAAAATACAAGCAGATGTTGCATTTAAGCCTAAATAATTAATAACGCAAAGACTCAATAGTTAAAACATTTTAGATTTAATATATAATGATGAGTATTATCTTATACGTTTAGTTTATTATTTATGAAGTAAAAATACATGCTTCATTACTACCATTTGTGAATAGTATTTTTCTTTTTGTCAGTTTTTCTACTACATTAAACCTCAAGAGAAGAGTCGCTACCGTTAGTCCTGAAAGGGTTAATTAATTTTTATTTCGGCCAGATTTAGGTGGCGCAGCAAGTGCCCACTCTCTGACAGGCACCTAATGCGGTCAAAGTTGGGTCGTGCACGCTCTCCCTCCTCAGAATCCTACATGACAGTGCAACAGTAAATAAATACTAGGTATATATATATATATAATATATATATAATATATATATATTATATTTGATAAAGTATAATATATTTTATTATATATTTATTATAATTATATATATATATATGTTTTATATATATTATATTATATTTACTAGGCAGCTTCATCAGCCGCCAAGCCTATCGACACTGAGAGGTTCCAGCGGAGATAATACTGTCTGAAGTAAGCTAAGCTGTATAGTAAAAAGCACACACTAGTTGACTTTCAAGCCATATATGAAAATAAAGACATTAAAACTATAAGTAAAAAACAATTTAGTTTAATTATACATCGATGTGTACGAAAAATGAACAACTTGGATTTTTTCACTGATTCTTTCACTGATCTTTGCTCCAAAAAATCAGATTTTTTGCTTTTTTGATTTTTTGCTTATAGTATTATATGTGTATATATATGTATCTAATATTAATTTATATATATTATATGTTATTATTATGTTATAGTTTATTAATTATATATATATATATATATTTATATATATTAGTATATTATATATATATATAACAGCTAGAAGGACCAAAACAAACTTAAACGAAATTTCGCAGTGAATTTTTTTCAGCAAAACAATACAAATATAGTATAGATATATATTATTTTATATATATTATTTCCATTAATAATATATTATTATATAATATATATACTATAACTCATATTATAAATATATATATATATATATTAATATATTATATATATATATATATATATAGAGATAGATAAATTTGAAGCTCTTATTCAGAAAAAAATCGAAAGCATAGGCAAACAACTGACATTCCAAAATAAGAAAAAATGTGGAGGAAGATAAAAATCTTGTACGCAATATCGAAACTATTCGTTTAATGGTGCCAGCAAGGGTCTGCATTAATGGACCAGTCTTGGACGTATTAATATCAACTCGAGCTGAAGCGGAAATTTAGAAGCTTCTTAGGTTCGAGAAAGAAGTGACCAGGTTTATGAAGACCACTGAACTTCTATCGTCCCAAAATCATATAGTCCATGATACAGAATGAAATCATAAATCATTTAGTCAGCATATACAAAGAAAATAGGTGAAAGAATAAAAAATACATTTTTTCAGCATAGCTGATAACAAACGGAATTTCAACAAACAGTTTCAACTTTGTGTAAGGTAGCGCGATTGGTGGTGATGGAGTGAACTCTTTAATTAAGAGGATATTTTATCATTTGTTCCGGTTTATGATAATACCCAGGGAAACATTGGCAAATGTAATTTTGAGAGACTCGCTTATCTTGTTTAATACTGAAAATTTAACAATGGATATGATGGAGTCTTTCCAAAATAGACGAATTCCGAGGAGTGAAATCTGTTATTCGGAATGAGTACCTAACCCATACACACATTGTGTAGCACATTGTTAAATCTATGTCTCTCAGCTCTTCTAAAATTCAGCAATTCGAAACGTCTTAGGTCATCTGAAATATGCATTTTTTTCGATCGAGTCCGAAGCGCACAAAACTTTTGGAAGATAAAATAAAGTTTTCTAGTTAACCAAACATAACAAACAAATAACAAAAATAAATAAATGTGAACGGCATGAAGCGGGTTTCCTTTTTAAAAAGACTCTTGACCATACTTGCGTCCATTGAAGAATATTAAAATGCCTGGTTAATTATCAAGAAAGCTAATTCGTTTGTTAAATTCAATCAGTAATTTGATTAAATAATATTATTACGTTTATATAATTTTCTTGGAAACCAACACCTGTCAAAACAGTTACATGTCCATTGACATTGTCATAGCAATAAAACTTAGTGAAGAAATTATTCAACTTCTCGAAAAAAGAAAGACAAATCAGACACAGAGAAAATCATAATTCATCACAATAAGTAAAAGTATGCGACAACAAGTGTATTTGAAATAATCATCCAAGAACTAGAATCCAGATAACATCGTTTAAATTGCCCTACATCAGATCCCATATATACCGCGTTCTGTGTTGTAATCTCAGTTATTATTCCGTTTATTGATGATCTAATTTTCGTTGTCTGATCGATTAAACCACTATCATTTCACTTCACTTCAGTATATTTTACCAGAGAAGTGCAATGTAACTTATAATGCATATTGAAACAAAGCAATCTTTTTATAGACGACCTCACAGACCCTCATTGAGAACATCTAAAAGGAGAGGGTGTCCTCTGGCAGCGTAAATGGCTGTTAGAAAAAGAAAACCAAAAGCTGTGATCGTTGCTTTGGCTGAGTGTGAAGAGGAGGTGTCCTAACATTGCTACTCTCCTGAATTCTTAGCAGTATAGCCTGTATCCACCGCAACAGTTAGAAGAACCTTTTCGACATTAGCTTCTGAAAACGTATTATTTACGGAATATTGTTGGAGAGGATCGCATTACAATCTTGCTTTACACTGTCAAATCATCGAATCTTGACAAAGAATCAATAATAGACAAATAATGTTACACAACCTTTAGTCAATAAAGCAAAGGAAACTGAAATTGGACCTTCTATAAAACGATGGTAAGTTCTAATGAAAAATGATATAATATATAGTATATATAATATATTAGGTATTATTTTAATTATATTAGTATATATATATATATATTGGTTATGGATATAGTATATTAGTATAATTGTATTGGTATATATATATAATATAATATAATATATATATATATATTATATATAGTTATATGTATATATATAGTATGTTATATTAATATAATATATTATATAAGAGTAATATATATTTAATTATATATAGTTAGTAGTGTATATATATCATATATATATATTTTAATATATTTAATATATATTAATTTATATAGTATTATATATTTTTATATTATATGTATATTATATTTATTATATATGTTTTAGTTAGTTATTATTGTAATTATATACATATTATTATTATATATTATATAATAATATATATATATATAATAATTAGTATATATAATTATATATATATAATACATATTATATATATATATATATATAACACATATATATATATATATATATATATATAATATATATATATATATATATATAATATATATATATATATTATAATATTCAATTGTATTGTTATTTATTATGTATTTATTTATAGTAAAGGGTAGAAATAAAATATGAGTAATAATATATATTTAATTTAAATTTCATTTGAAATGTAACCAATTGCGAAAAAGTGCAGCCCACCCGAAAAATAATTCCTGCTACGGGTATTTATTAGTTATATACGAAATTAAAGCTAAACATTTCAAAAGCTAATAAATAAATTATAATAAATAATTATCATGCAAGGCATTTGTTCCAAATTCTCTACATTATATAATTATTATGTAAACAAAAGATCATGTCTTCAAACAAATGTTTTTTTATTTCTGTGTAAGATATTCATCAATTATTTAACAAATAACACTCTTAATGTTGCTGTTTCATTTTGTCATAGTCTAATACGGGCCTATTTTAAAGATTTCACTCTAATGCTATTGGGCTAGAGTTAAAAAATAATACTATACATATCAAAACTTAAAAAAAAAAATCTGTTTACAAATTATATTTGTCGCGTGAACATCAACGTATCTCAAAATCAATCCAACATCCCAAAAAAATCAAAAATTTGGTTTTTTTTTCTCAAAAAAACCAAAAAAATACCCAACCATCCTGTTAATAATACGAGTAAATTAGTAAAATTACTATCCTTCGATTTTCTTATCGATTTGATGTATCTTTTTCATTTTTCTTACAATATTAGATGGGTTTTTTTGTTAGTTGTCGTGAGTGTCGCTTTTAATATTATCTGGAAGTAATGTCTTGACTAAACATTTAAGTTCAAATTTTTTTATTCGCCAATCATTTAGAGGGGGGAATGCCCCATGCCCCCTGCATACGCCCATAATATATAAATATTATATATTATATATATAAATATTATATATTATATATATAATATATATTAATATATATTATATTATATATATATATATAATATATAATATATATATATATTATATATATTATATATATCTTCTTCTTCATTCGTCGGAAATATTTTAAAATAAATAAAATGTTTTACTTGTCCTTCTTTACAATGTATTGAAAGAATAACTGGCAACATTTAGATACTATTTTTATTTGATGTTATTATTATTAATTTTTATTATTTTTATTGACACATTCAGAAATGCCGATAACGAAAGTTGATTTTTTTATTGTTTTTTTTTTCTTTCTGTTTGCGGTACTTTTTATTAATGTTCTTTTTTTTTCGCAAAATAACATCTCGGCCTATCACCATTTTTATATGTAATATGTGGCTTGTTTGTTCTTTTTTTGTATATCTCTGATTTAGTATATTTTTTGTAGCATTAGATGAATAATATATTTATGGGTGTTTGGTTTAGGTTGTTTGCCTGTGTGGAGTTCCTGTTTTATATTTGCTTCAAATTACATATAAGTGTATAGGCATATAATTGGTAGTTGTATATGTAATTTATGGTTATATATATGAATGATGATGTGTCTTGCTGAGGTTTAGTTATTCATTATTTCCAGTACTAGAGATCTATACTTTACATGTTATTTCATTGTCTCATAGATTACGTCTTAGAGTTCTTAGATACCTCAGTTTGTTAAACTTATAGACTGATATTATATTAGTATATATATTTAGTTGTAACTATTTGGAGTATCTGAGTAGAATATTATATATTATTTATATATATATATAATTATATATATATATATATAGCTAGCCTTATTATTATTATTGTATAATATTGTGTGGTTAAATTATATGAGTATTTGTGTAATGTTATAATTGTATAGGAGGTTTTATATTTAAGATCGTAGGTTCTATATCTTTATTTTGCAGTCATTTGATTCTTCGTTGTTGTCTGCTTCTCTATTTGTATGTGATTTTTGCTTATATTTGCTTCTCTTGTTTTATTTATTTATGTATTTTTTCTTGTTAGTTATTTGATGGTATTCTTATTTATCTATCTATTGTATTACATTCAGTAGTTACATTTATTTATATTTATATTAAGTATTAGTGTGTTATGTTTGTTGTGTGTCTCAGTTACTTATTACACGTAATTCGTTATATGTGGTGCGTGAATTATAGTGCTGTTTATTCTTTGTATTACTATCTCTTGTAAATGGATTAGTTTCTTGAATTAGTTAGAGTAGTCTTATGATATAGCGAAAAGGATATTGTGTTGTGCTGTTGTTTGGCGTGATGTTTAGTGTAGCTTACGTAATTAGAATTGTTATGAGGTGGAATTAGTTTTTGTTGAGTTTTTATTCATGTGTCTAGTGCGGTTATATTGAATTATTGAGTATGATATGGTTAGATTATTTGAATAGTTAGGTGTATATGTAGGGTGTTTATTAGTATATGTAGTGGGTATATTGATATAGGGGGTTGTGGTGGGGTGTATATGTGTTAGTATATAGGTTAGTGTGTTTATATTTATTATACTATAAATATATATATACTAATGAATTATATTATATATATATAATCTGTCGTTGGAATATGAAGAATATTCGGTATATGAGACAGGGGATACTTGATCTACTTACAAATCTCTATGAATAGCACCTTTTAACAATGACACTCCAAAATCGAGGTAAAGTCTCCGTCGCAAAGGCTTTTTTTTTTTTCCTTCCTTCTGTGTTTTTTGATTTTGAATGCAGAAGCCTCTTATTTGTTTTCTTCTTTGGTGAGTGAGGCGTTCCTTCGCTGTTATCGAGAAGGAAAATTCTCACTTGCAATTTTAAACCGACAAAGTTGTGGCACGATAGGTTATTTTTGATTTTTTTCCTTTTTTTCTTTTTTTTTATCGATTTTTTTTTTTATTAGACCTAAACGTGTTCTTAAAATAGATCATATATATATAATATTTTTATTTATATATATATATATATATGTTATTTTTTGTATGATGATGTATTATGTTTATTAGTGATATTTTATTGATATATAGTATATATATATTATTAAATATTTAGTATTTGTTTTTGTTGATTTTTGGTATTTTGTATATATATAATAGTATTATAATATATATATATATATATAATATATATATATATATATATATATATATACTTGTTGTAAAGCAGTGAAAAATCTTAACTATGCAAGGTGTCAGAAACAAAGTATTAATTTTGAACAAAATGCTAAAAAAAATTATCAAGATCTCAAATCTTGAAGACTTTTATAGCTGTTGATTTAGAAAATGAATCATCGCTATGAATATTCGAACAGTTGATTCAAAGAGACAAGAATTCGAATTCAGTCCGATACCACCGGGAATACAGTATAAAACTGTATTTGATATTGATGGTAGTGAAGATGGTATCTCTGATGAGGATGGGTTGGCGTGGTACCTTTCTGTATTGTCTACTTTATTAAGGCAGGATGTCCAATATGGTAGGTTTAAGATATTATTTTGTTTATTGTTTGGTGAAATAATTATTAATTCAACATTTATTTTAGCAATTTGCCCATGATTATAAATATATATATATATATATATATATATATATATATATATATATATTTATATATATACTATATATAAGAAAACTATATTTCATATATTATTATATATATATATATATATATATATATATATATTTCACGAGACCTCTGGTGGAAAAATGGCAGAGGTTCACATCGTAGCTAACCAGAGAACGAACACGGTATTTGATAATGTAAGTGTTGAGAAAATATTAGGAAAAGTATTTCAAGTGGAGTACGTAAGGAATGAACATCAGTTACGTCTGCTGTCAGACAGCCGGACAGATAAGGGATCAAGCTGTATAGAAAGACAAGTTTCACACACTTTTCTTCAAAGGAGGAAATTTGCTGTTAAAAATCCAGAAGAGCACAACCATTGTAGTAGCAATGGTATTCATAAATG
>JABUQX010002259.1:22500-30000 GCA_015478945.1 Trachelipus rathkii | reverse complement strand
CGAAGGAATATAGGAATCGACATGACTATTCGCGTCATAGTAAAGAAAGTTGTTACCGGTTAGTGAATCTAATGAGTAATAACGATATCTGTTCAATGCGTACGTATGTACACGTGTCACTTATGGTCTTCACTAAGATCGCTATCTCTCGTTCACACTCACTCTAAGTGTCCCTCATTACAGCTCAGGATTCTACTTACAATAGGGTTATTATGTGTGACAGCGATTTACTCGTGCCATCTCCATTTCTAGAGAGAGTATAAGCGTGCCTGTCTTGTTCTTTGTATTCAACCTTTTCGCGTTACCGATGGTATTGACGGTATGGAGAGATATTTGCATTGTTATCTTAAAGTTCTGTCGATAAATTATTACAGAATGAATATATGGGTAGAGAGATGAACAGTGTCTTAATGTACAGAGGACAGAGAATATAGTACACTTCCCTCGAAATCCGATTTATCATATTCCTGAGTACTCCACTGCGTCATCTCCCTGATAATGAAGTTTTCAATGTCACATTTACGATCACCCACTGTGTTTAAGCAAATATAAAAGAAACATTGACCCACATTTCTTCTTCAATAAGTCAGTTATAAATGTATACTGTCTTTTATATCTAGAATACTAATAATTCAATTTATATTTTGATACTGAATAATGATTTATATAATAGTCTCTATATGTTAATTTTACGAGTATAATAATCGCGTCTTATACTTTTTTTTATATCTATCAGTATTATTTTGAATGTTATTTTTTAGTTTAATGATGTATCTAGCATATTTGACTGACGTCAACAATACAGTACGTAAATGAAATAATATTAGCATAACAAACAAAAAGATATACACAGGACCGGCACTCCACTATAAACTCACATAAATGGAGTCAAATAAGAGAAAAATTAGAATAGATCTTAAGGATCAGAAGAGAATGTTTGTGAACAATCACTATCATATAAGAGTATAAATATATAATATATTATAAACTATATCTATATATATTCGCCATAATGTAAATAAAATAAGAAATAAAAAAATTAAGTTATTTATCACTGAGACATCTGGTTTGGTTATCAGCTCGGTTAATACAATATGAAATGAGTCCTCTCTTTTTTTTACACTGAGGTAAACGTATACTGTTCTATGCAGAATAGAATAAGCCCAAATGTTAAAATTAATTTATTAATATTTTCAGATATTATATATTATTATTATATATAATATAATTCACATAAACAAGGGAAAAATATGAGTATAAACAAATGTTTTTGGTCATAAGCTCTATTTCTATTATTTTAAGATCCTTTATCAGGCACATTTATTCTAAGATTCATGAAAAAAAAAAAAATATAATATAAAAAAAAAATAAAAATATAATAAAATATATATACATATATTTCATTGTACTCTATCATATGTATATCTCTAGAATGGTTGCATCATTAAATCAATATCTTTTTGTTTAGAGCAAATGCTAAAATGCTATTACTAGAGAGTGAACTATTAAGAAAAAAATCATTTTTCTCGCATTATATAATACTGACTCTTTAGAGGAAAATTCCAATACTCAGTTTTATTATTTAAATAATAATAATAATTAAATACAGTATTTGTAAGTATATACGGATTATTACTTTATTCGCACCTTAAATATAAGATTCTAAATATATAGTAGTTTATCAAATTCTATTCGACACAATTTATACCTTAAGACTAATCCTATGGGTTCTGTCATGTTATAATATTGACAATTATATTTATATAGTAATCATATAAATTTATCATCATTATCTCTTATCTTTATTTTAATTTTCGATTTATTAATGTTAATGTAAATTATATTGATACTATATGATATAATTATTATATCAAGTGTGTCAAAACTGTATTAGAGTCTAGTTAGAAAGGTAATTTATAATATATTTTACCATCCATATTAGCTAGTTTATTCTCATGGTAATCTACCCACTCTACTCTCGAGATTTTCTTCTCAACTATCATTATTTGTTTTTTCATCTTAACCGAACATATCACAGAGCACTGAAACTTCAAGAGCTTACTATCGTATTAGTGCAGGACATAAAATGTAAACAATAAATAAATTCACGAAAACTCTCTTATTGAATATATATTATTAGATGGTCATATTGCCTATTCTATCCATTCATAGGGATTATATGATCAATACTGAAATCAATAAGATCTGATATATATGGCTCCTAGCAGCGGTTGTTTGATAATACCTGAAACACCTTCTATCATATATTGAATTACGATACATATTCACAGAGAGCGAGTTTTTCACCAAAATAAGAGAGAAAAAGACGAATAGAAGAGGAAACTATACATTGAGTATAGTAGGAGTGAAATATATAATTGGATAAATGGTTAAGATTTAGTTGCCTTTCATATATATGTAAATGTATTTAATTCTCTCATTTAATTGCGTTAAAATATCACGTGATAGAGTTGGTAGAGATGACTCAGAAATAAAAATAGACGCGATTCGCTGGCAGACAAGATGTATAGCACATCTCTCTCCTAGAAACAATCTCTAGTTCAGATAAGATAAACAACGAAACTAAATTAAAATACATAAATAAAAATGTTGTATCATATAAGATAATAAAGTTTAGATATAAGAAATATTATATATCCAATAGGAGAAAATAATATACAATGAATAATAAATAAATAAATAATTCTATCTGTCCATTGCTATGGAGAACACCTTGGCTAAGAGTCACATTAAATAGATAATTTAATTATATTCAAATTAATTATATGTAATATCTATATAATATTATGCTAATTACTAAAAAGTCTACACTACTATAATTGTGACTCTACTATGCCACTATGAAGAATATAATATATTGTAGATAATAAAATAAATTAACTAAACTCTATATTAGATACAAGTAAGATTCATATTACAAATAAATTAAATTCATAGTAGAAATACATGTGAGAGCAACTATATGAATTTAATAATCTAAAAAATCACAACTTAAAATAAGAATATATTTATCTAATTTGATCCCGTATTATCTACGATTAAAGTTCCGCTTTCACACAGATGTCCACGCTACTCCAAGCACCTCCACTGAACATATTAGGGTTATCGTGATATAACTTACACTCACGATTTAGAATAGTAATATATGAGAAGAAACGTAGACACTGAATTGTGCTTCCACCTATTGCCTGGTCACTATATGAAATAGTATATTATTCTAATATAATATTTAATTATTACTGAACATCATTATCATGTATTAGATTATTAGTTATTATTATGTGATAAAATATTTATATGATAAACACATATTATAATATTTATCTCAAATTCTATGTTTGGTAGAGAACATCAAATTACGTAACAACATCAATACTTCTAAAATCACACTTACAGTCACCACAGAAGAGCGTACGCTATCGTAGAAACATGACGATAAATAAAATAGAGCATAAACTTGTTCTCACTCCTATTGATGAAACATATACGCATTGAATATAAATAAATAAAAAATACATTTTCGATTATATGAATATGCACACGAACTGTATGATGTATTCACTGTATCACTTGATAAAGATTTATCAATATTATCTAACAAGATGTATAGGGTAATATTTCTTGAGCAATCAACAAACAAAAATAATATATAGAATTAAAGGATTACATAAAACAAAAAGGTATATATATATTGAATAAGAATATGAAAGTATATACTTTGTAATTGAAATTAATCTATACACCTAATATGTAGGTAGTAGAAAACGATAAGAATCAACTTAACATCCTAAATATATTATTATTAAAATAAAATGATGCTTGTCACAGAGTGTTGTTTATCCACTTATTGTTTCATATTAGTGTAATATATATCTAATTAATTTTATTTATTTATAACTATATGTGTGCCAGAAGTGAGTGTGGCCAATGCCCGTTTGCTTTTATGGTGGCGTAGCTGTATCATATCAACTACAGACGAAGGATTATACCACATAAGTTCTTCTCAGTAGGCGCTGTAGTGGTCCAATCAGCTATCTTTGTAACGATTCTATTCGTCATCTCGCACTAGGGCAGGCCCCTCAAAGATCTTCACCCCAATCCAAAGGTTGACCGATAATAATCTTATGGTTAATGCTCAATGGTACCCAACTAATATTATATACTCTCGTAATTACTGGTTTTACTCCTCTTACACTGCCGTATATGAGTTGCATCAAGAGAGAATGGAGGAGTCAGTGACACAAACCAAAATTATATTCACAAGCATTAGTATTTATCACGATTACGGACAATTTAATTATATAAGAAATATGTTACATATAGCCTAGAATCGTGTCATTAACAATTCTTTTATAACACACTAATTATATTTCAATACTTAATAATTCTATAAGTACTGCTAATTAACACTAATATTTTCATCCTCTATTATGTAACTCACTCTTAAAACAAAGTTCATTAGCATCTATTAATTACAAATTGCTCTCTCTCTTTCTCTCCGCAGCTTGAGTGGTATATAATATTATATAATTAATATATATAATGATGATATATATATAGATATAGTAGTAAATTTTGCCATATAAGTTTAAGTAGTATCTCTTATGGATAATGGCTATCTTAGCTTTGACACAATTGAGAGACGCCTCACTCGTGTATTCTACACTTGAAAAGTGAAACTATTATTACTGATATTCAATGTAATTCAATTTTCATATCCATCTTATAATATCTTAATATACATTTTCATCTCATATAAAAGATACACTTGCGACAATGCGAATGTATACTCTATTATTTCTCGTTGTAACGTCTATAGATTACTTACTGGGAATAGACCCATGCATGAACATATTACACGAATGCACTAATCAACAATCAGCCTACATCATCTCTAGGATTGTATTATAGTTTGTACCTATCCACACGCCTTTGAGCACTCGCTGCCGCAGTCGGTGCATTTTTGTTCTCACAAGTTGTGAATAGCTATCTTTTCTTCTCTACTCGTGCCTTCAACTCGCACATGACAGTTACTCTTGGTACTATATTTACACTTTATCGAAATTAATTTCTCTCGCATCTCTCATGCGCCACATATATCGTGCTACGAACTTTTTATCTTTTTGATTTCTTTCTCTTGCTATATTTCCAATTCTCTCTTACCAGTTAATATCTTTGTCGCTCAACATAGCTTTTGTGTGCATCTATAGCGAAATATTGTTCCTCCTTAAGACAAGACATGGTTCTCCTCTTTCTTTTAACTTATGTCTCCCCCACCCTATCTCAAGACCCACTCGTGGTATATTTCCGCAGTGTCCATTTTCCGATATGCTCCTTTTTCTTCTCCCTTACAATGGTATGCTTCTATATCGGTCTTTACCTGATTCCACCTTACCATTTTTCCCCAAGGGGATGTGACGATATCATGTAGAGGCGGCAAGAAAAAGACAGGTGAGTATACTATTATATACTACATATTGAACATTCTCTGAAGGGACGCCAGAATGCGTAGCTATGCAATATATAGCCGCGAGGTAATCATTACCTTCTCTCTCGGAGAGATGTAGACTGCTAAGTAGCAGAGCGTGTTGTTCTCTTACTTGTCACAAACTTATATATTCTTTTACTTATTTGCAAGTTCGCGGTCATTCAGGGCGTGCGTTGAAGTTAATAATATCACCATTAACTGATTTATGAAGCATGCTTCTGCAGCTTAGCTTTGTGCCTTGAGATAATATTCCTCTGTCGTCTTGACCTGATATCAGTCACGCTCATAGTTTCTTCAAATCGATCCATATCTAAGCAAGTTGTGTCCTCGAGAGGACACGAGCAGTGCACACTTGCTGGCCACGGATCTCGCGAGTTTCTGTAATTGTGGGGTTTTTCCTTGATATAGCTTTCTAGGTTCCCTTCTTCAAAGCTCACTTCCTGTGAGTTTCACAAGGTTAAATCTAACCTTCCTCCTCTATATACTGAGCACCGTATCCACGCTCTATTTTCACTTACCTACCAGTAGTATATTAGAAGTGCCTCCAATACCTACTTATTCGATTTCTCATTTCTTACAAATCTGTTCAAATAACTTCTCCTTCTATAATTTAGTAGTTATATCAGTTTCCACTGTCACATATAACACAATTTGTTGGCTTTTTATCAGTTATTTATTTCCTTAACAATACTGTGTCTACTCGTTCATACTACACTACGAATCCTCTATTAAGTATCGACAAAGCAGGCAGAGACATATCGATCTTGTTAGTATATCATCTGTCGGAGATCATATCATATTGTTGGACAAGTCAACTTTCAAAGACTGAAAGTATTCTCTGCACCACAGTATGAATACCGATCAACCTCTCACTCACACTACCTTTCTCTTACTCACAATTATGTATGTCTGCGATGCTATCGCGAGCCTTTTTCACGCACTCTCTTAGATTCTTCTAACTTTACCTGAAAATGTTCTCCTCATTCTCACACTACGTTCCTTCTCTCTCACCCCCTCTTTCTGTGCTTCTAAGGTTGACGTTTCCAAGTGCGTCCGATCAACATCATATCATACACTCTACATATTACTGCGTTTCCCTTCCCTTTTATTCGGCTCACTTCTTTCTCAAGCGACATGTGCTTGAGAGAGTTGTGCTTCCATATTTTAAGATAGTTGCTGAATATATCATATTCACTTCTTAGTACTATTATTGACCATATATAAGATAGCTATATTAATCTTCATCAATGAATTTTGCTCTAAATATAAAATCACAAAAACTTCAGGCTTTGACGTTATTATGACTTACTATTCTTCTTTCTGGCTCAACATTGTTCTTTGGAGATAATTCATTTACGCATCATGTTTTTTATTTAACTCTTCCTCAATTTACAGCATGGTTTTATGCCAACCTGAGAAGCTTGAATAAGATTGGATCTAGCTATCTTTTAAAATTCTTGTCTTTTAAAGCCTCCCTCTTCTTAAGTATTATCTTGCTTGTGTTAGTTCTTATATTTTTTAATCCTATGTGTGTGTTTATTTTTTTTTAGTGAGTGTGCTGGTTTTTTTTACAGAAGATTAAACTAGTCAAACAATCATATCGAACATAACTATGCACAGAGCACAATGTCGCTACTAATATTAGAAGTTCATTTGAACTAATTGTACAATGTACAAATATGCATATGTACTAACTGAATTCTTGAATTCATTTAGTAAAGTATATGATTGTGCTATTTATGTTTTGATTTTTAAAACTTTTCTTTTCAAATTCGACTACCGTAACTACAAGTTGAAGGGTCTAAGAATTTGTAATATGCATAAAACTGTCAGGTGGTCACGTACAGCTCATAGAATCTAATAACCTTGATAGATGTAATTCTTTGTTATCTGAGAATCTCCAGGATAGGCACAGGGACTTATACCAACTGGAAATGCAAAGATCGATAAGGAATCTACTCTTGATTTGCAAAACATTTCTGCAAGTGATT
>JABUQX010002259.1:0-17500 GCA_015478945.1 Trachelipus rathkii | reverse complement strand
ATTATTGCGAAGGAAAGAAAAAATGTTTATTAAAAAATTTATCTATGATTAGAATAATTAGCTCATGTGAAAAGTTATGTCTATTAATTAAATATATTTTATACATTATTATATGTAGCATGTTTTAAAACTATTTACGTTCTGCTATTAATGCCTCTTTAATTATTATATATATTTATTTAAATTATAGGTACTTATCTCATTGGTGTCTGAAGCAATAATTTATAATTATTATATTATTATATATATATATATTATATATTATATATATATATATAATATAATATATATATATATATATATATTATATATAATATATATATTATAACCAGCATATATCATACTATAATGTATATTAGTAAGTACGAGTGAGTATATATATATATATAGTATATATATATATATATATAGTATATATATTATCGATATATAGGTAGTATATGATATAGGTCGTAGTGAGAGAAAAATGCTTGTATTAATGATATACAAAAGGTGGTTATTGTATGTGGGATTCCGATGCTGAATGTTGAATCACTTCGTACGCTAGAATCTCGTCAATTTCTGATTTGTTGAGATAGATCATTTAATTATAGACTATTTTCAATTTCAGACTTACCAATTTGAACCATGGAAAGATACACAATGGAAGTCAACGTTGTAGTTTAAAAAAGTATAAACATCTAGCTTATTATGAAGAAATAGGGTCTCACGAAAATTCCAAAAAAATTAGAGAGACATACAAGATGACAACTTATCACGTGATTTTTTGGTTCGAATTATTAATCGAGTTCCAGAGATTGCATAACTAATTATATGAAAAAATACGTGTGTTAAAATATGCTTGAGCAAGACCGGTCTGTAGGAGGATTTTGAACAATGACCATGTTGCAAATGCTCGTATCAGCTTAGACTCGTACTGCAGAAAAATTATTGCTGCTGTTCTGCTTATAGTTGTGGCCTGAGGAGCCATCCACTTCAAACTCGTCGTCGTGCCCCCCCCCCCGACAAACAATTGACACACTCTCACGCTGTCGTTGATTGAACATATGAATAAAGTACTTGTCATTTAAAACTGGGCTTTTAAAACGGTGAAAATTGCTCTAAGATAGTAATAAACGCCTGACTTAGACGCATACAAACACTGTTCAGTCAAGATGGTCAGAATGATATATGTCCAGATATGTGGCAAAAATCTGTTATGATATGATCAGAAATCGTTCTCGAAGATGAATAAAGTCATCTGTCAATATAAAGATGATCGAAATTTCAACACAATCACGTAGTGATATTACTCTATGATAAGCAGTAATTACTGTAGGCCCATTGGGCCAGAGAGATAATGATAATTAAATCCTAGACAGAGCTGCATATATCAGTATACACACGAAAAATTATATGCGAATGCAACCACCAAAATGATAGTGCACTGATACATTTCTCTATCGTGCATGGTAGCGACTTATGTCCATCTTAGCGCCTCAAACTTTTTGAGCACACCTGGTCGTTATACGATTGCACGTATTTTTTTTCCCCAAAATAAGAGACGGTAGGCAGTATACTTAGTATTGATTAAGGAAAATCTTCAAAACTTACGACATAAGTTCGCCACTCCACACACTCACCACACACACACCCACTATCGTGAGATGATAAACGAAACTTTTTAGTATGGCATACGTACTATATGGCATAGATTGGACAGTTGTTCAAGCATGTACTATATGTTCTACTTCGAACATGAATCATAGCCTACAATACCCATCACATGCAGAAAATCTACTGTATAAACAATATAGGCCCCTGGTGGTATGCGCAAACAAATTCAAAAAATCACGTGCAGTTTTCTTACGATTTTTTATCTCCGATAACCAACTTTCAAGAAGGAATATCGGCGACCACACCACTGTCTAATTAGCCGCATGCTAAGATCAATTGTATTGACCCTTGACACACACATGATTGAGTTCTGCTCCACCTCTACCTTTTTTGTAGTGTTATTTTTGTGCAAAAACAGATACACCAGAATGTATAACGATCCGATAAGCCTCAACAGAATGTTATCTCAATGAATACACACATGAGCAACTTAAATGATGAGATTTAAACATTATCGAGACCAACACGATTCATGTATAGTCTACGTCATATATCAACTCATCACAATGTATGCCCTCAGTGTCCATTGTAATTAGTTTTTTACCGATTCTGATGGAGTGTGCTCTTCCTAATGGTATTCCCCAGTCCGTGCCCACCGGCCCATTTTGCCCGATATTTGTTCATAAAAATTGAACCATACATATTCATCAGATAAAAAGAAGTGTAGACAATAAAAGAATCCTAAGTGTACAATCTGATGGCTGTAGCAGTTTTAATTCAAGCACATTTCATACACTATCTGTACCTATAAAATTAATACTCACCCCTTTCTTCCATAACTTTAGACAATAATTTAATTAATAAAATAAGACCATTTAGAGTATTTATTAATATATTATTTATATAAGTCAACATATAATATACTTGTTTAACTAATAAAAATAAATAATTATTTTAGATGATCAGTATTATTAGCTTATTCTAAAATTTATCTAAACAATTTCACGTATATAAAGGCTAATTAATATTAAGTGTGCCAGCTCGGACTCATCATATCCACCTAAAAGAATTGGTAGTAGGCTAATGTGGGTATTCATACCTATACCATTATAACATACATCAAATAGATTAACTAATATATCGATTATTGAATTGAATATATCGTAACACTGTGATTCTATAAAACTAAAGTGAGTAAAATAATTAGCGTAAATGAGTCATAAATATTATAAAACTATATAGAGTAATATTAAAAGCAGCTTCACAACCTTTATAAAATAAATATATGTAAAAAATATAAAATATATATATAAAAAGTTATTAAATCTATATATGATATATTAATAATCAACGTGTAGCAACCAAATTCAACAATTATACACCCCTAAAGATGTTTCATGGTGATTCTGGCGTACAGTAAAACTGTTGAACATTAATCTCCATAAACGCTCATTTTATTTTTGCACATCTCATTATTCGTCGAGTTAGCTCTAATCATTTCTCACGTGTAGTGCAATGTTCATAGATAAAAAATGAAAACCAAATACAGCTGAGACTGAGAGCTATATCTTGTGCCATATATCCCTAGCTTATATCTCTCTCTCCCTTCATTCCAACAACCGTTCCCCCAAAGACAAACAAAATCGTAGCTCTATAACAAAGAAAAAAAAACATTTACACTTTTCATACAATAATAGAGCCATAGAAGACTAACAGTAACGACATTGAGCCACCAATCTATAACAATGATTAATGGTGCTTCATTGACATAGTGGTGTAAATATTCCACACTAAAACACAGTGAAATAAAGAACCTCAATCATACATCTTCATACTTTTTTATGCATGATAAACTCCACTGGAATTAATGATTTCAAAATGGAAATATAAACAGAGCACATCTGACATCTGAAAGGAGTCGGAGTCGAAGTGGAAGTTTAGATAAGCAGTGCGCGGCGAAAAGAACGGGTAGCGTTCTCTGCTCTTGCCATGCTATTTGAAGGGTGTGGTGGCCTAGCCAAGACTGTCAGTGACCGCTGCTGCGTTTCCTCATATATGTCTAATAGTCTTATTTATTTAATACACTGATACTCTTGACAGACCATTGCCTGCTTCTCTTCAACTTGTTAGCCATTCCCTAATATCAACATTTTGTCCAGGTAAGCTTTCTTCTCTCTAAAAGCTCTCTTTCATCAAGGCACTCGTCGTGCTTGTTGTTAAGCTGAAAACTAAGATGTTGAGCATGTCCGCCACCAAGCCCTACTCTCTTCCCTTCTACTGTCTCATAACCTCTATTTTAAGCCAAATTCGGTTGTTGTGCATATATGTGAAGCAACCGCGTTCCTCTGTTTCTTGTGTTTCTAGTCATGTTACGAGCGTACTTCTTTAATTCTCCATATCTAAAGTACTTAATTCTCTTGCCCTTCAATCTGTTCTCCATTATAACATTACCGTTGCATAAACTATATCTGTTTATCTAATTCTAGAATTCTAGATTGATTAGTTCTATCTCCCAAAATCTAAGTGCGCATACCCCCTCTTCAATTACCCAGTTAGCCTCTCTGAAAACTCTCATATTTTAGGATACTCATACGTTCACAAACAACCAAGGTCTTCGAAATCAATTATTTCTAAAGAAACACAACTGAGATGAAAATTGCTTCAGTTTGCTTATTCATACTTCAGATATAGATTAAGAATGAACATTCTGAATAATTATGGTAGAGTCTCCCCCGTATCCGGTCTTTAGTCTCACCTATATCTATGCTAATGGTGGTTGCAAGCTACTTACCTATCATATGTATTCTATTTGTATCATTTAATTTGATAAAGTATATTTGTGTACTCCACAGTATTACCTCTCATCACACGGAGTCCACATCGGTCTTATTATCTTATAAATTTATTTAATATACTATTACAATCTCTTCAGGCTTTACACAAGCGATTATAAGAACTCTATGTGTCCTGTCATATGAGAGGGCGTAAAATTGTTAGCATTCCCCACCGAAGGAACGGTTGAAAGGGTTTGTCAAAGGCCCATATAAACCTCGGTAAGTGAATATTGCCACAGACACAATTGATCTTT
The DNA here is from genome assembly GCA_015478945.1 of Trachelipus rathkii. Classification (NCBI taxonomy): domain Eukaryota; kingdom Metazoa; phylum Arthropoda; class Malacostraca; order Isopoda; family Trachelipodidae; genus Trachelipus; species Trachelipus rathkii. The sequence goes on along the minus strand of JABUQX010002259.1, from coordinate 12,816 downwards.
TATTCCGGTTATTGCCAATAAGATGGTCTTTACATTTTTAATAGCGGTGTGTGTCGCCCTGTCTAATGTTCGCGTGTGCACAGCGCAAGAAACTGTGAGGTGATTGCACCTTCGTGCATGAGAGAATCTGTGAAATAATTCACCATATATACTCCTCTTCTCTTCAACTATCTCATTGTCTGCTTATTCTGATTAATACATATTTGATTCTAGATGCCAGCTTATCTGATATGCAATACAGGCGATTAGGCTGCCTTCAGGAATTCCTTCGTCTATAAACTTCGCAAACTCTTGCAACTCATATTTCATCACCCACAATAAATATTCGAAATCTATTCTTAATTACGTGTGCATTGACGAATAATCACGGGTGTCACGCTAAATCCGGCATACTTCCATCAAAAATCTTTCTGTTTGCTCTTCCATAAATCTTTCTATCGTGAGCATTATAAATATAGAAAGTTACATAAGATACATCACATGAAACTTACTGTATCCTATTCCACTTTCTTTATCCTAATACTCGTCTATCTGAGATTATATCTTCCTACGGACTGTATTTTGTTCTCACCATATATCTTCTCTTTTGTCTTCTGTTCTAATAAAAGCTTGAATCTTGCCATCATTCAAATCTTTGCTCCTAATCCACCTTAGACGATTTCCGAGCTATTCCTACGTCTACACATTCACCCCCAACTCATTCATGCATGACATTGTATTTTTTTTTCTAAATATGCTTTTTCTGCTCTCCTTTGAATTTCAATATCCACTGAGGGAGTAAAGTGCGTGATACTTGGGTCGTTGATGGCATTCAGTAGCATTATATGAATCATATAACGAAGAAACTTGCTTGTCTACACAATCGGAACGTTGTGAAGCCTTGCGCCACCCCACATGTAAAATCCGTTCATCGATAATGCTTTGAATTAGGGATTCTCATTTACTCATATTAAAATAAAACTTTCAACTGTGTTCCACAATATATATATCCTAGTCATATGAAAACTTGTCATCCCACCCTCTCATCGGCTGCTTATGCCCTGAAAACAGAGGAACCGATAATCGTTTACAGAATACCTCGACGTCATTGTGTGAAGCTTATATTTTGCAAACAAACTTGTATTAATAATCCCAAGTAACATTTACTCTGCCACTTCTTCTCCGCTCTCTTTCTAACCATCTATATTAAATTCTCAATCGTTCTAATCTGTCAATCCCTTCTTTCCTCCTCTACACATTCCAATCATCTTTCGATCATCTATGCTTCTCTCTCTCTATCTTCTCTCTATCTCATTTCTTCTCCTCTATAGCTCTGCCAGTTAGCATGGAGGTCGCCCAGCTTCCCAACTAGGGGAGCGTGCCCAGCGTCCTCCTTCTGCATACTCTCTTATTATGACGTCCTTACTCTCTCTATCATCTCTACTCCTCTCTCTATTACATCCATCTACTATCTCTTCATCTCTCTCTCTCTCATCTCTCTCTATCCTCTATCTAATTCTCTTACTCTATTCTATTCTCTTCTCTATCTCTCATTACTCATCATCTACTCTTCTCTCTACCGCTTCTCATCTCTTATCTCTTCATATTCATTCTCTTCATCCTTACTCTACTATCTATCCTTTACTATCTATACTTACTCTCATCATTCATTCTCTATCATTCTATACTATCTCTATTACTACTCACATCTCTCTCTTCTACTATCATCTCTCTGCTTATCTATTACATCTTATCTCTTCTCTACTCTCTTACTTCTACTCTTTACTCTCTTACTTACTCTATACTTCACTCTCTCTCTCTCTTACATTCATCTTACTTCTCTCTCTCTCTTCTCTTCATATTCATCTTCATTCTACTCTTCATTATACTTCTATACTCTCTGCTCTCATCTATACTCAACTTACTATACTATTTCATCATCTTCTCTCTCTACTTACTTCCTCTCTCATCTCTTATTACATTCTACTTATCATATCTATAATAGAAACAAACAATCTCAACTTCAGGCATACATTTTCTTCATGGATTAATTAACTATGACCTTTTGCGTAGCGTCACAACACAGATTCTATACTCTCCCTTCACTCTATGCTTCTTCCTTTGTACCTTCTCCATAATTCTTCTCGTACCCCACAAGTTTCCCTACGCTTTTCCTTCCTATTGCCTTCACTCTAGTCTTGTGTTCTATATAACACCTTATCTACATATCTGCATGCCTTCTGTCCTCTTCTCTTCTCTAACCTCACTTCTCATCTTTTATGCTCAATTAGCCATTGGGACTAACGGATACATTCTCATCGCGCCCGGTTTTACGGGGAAGTCACCATGCGTCTAACTGGCCTGCTGCGGTCCTCTCCTCCCTCTCTATTCTAAATCACTCAATATTCATCTCTACTTTAAACGTCATCCTTCTCTTGCTATCATAACTACATTAAACTTCAACTCTCTCTCTTACTCACTTTCGCATCTCAATCTCATACTCTATACTAATGTTTCTACATACTTCTCTTCTCTTCTCTCTCTCTACAGAACTCCATCCTCATACTTCTTTCTCTTACCATTCAAGATCACTTTTCTCTATTCTTCCTTTCGCTCGAAACATTCTCTCATCTCTCATTATACGTCTATCCTACTCTTCGATCTGTCTGCGTCAGTGCAATTCTCATTCTCTCGTTGCCCTCTCTCTACTACTAATCATATCCGCTCATAACTTAAGATAATAGCTTGCAAAACCGACTTGAGTCATTATTACAACGTAAAGAAACCTTAGTATAAATAATTATTCTATTATTTTGTCTTATTTTGAATAGGATATTTTTCCAACAATAGTCACTCCCTCTACTGAAACACGTATCTCAATATAAATATACTACCCAAAGTTGCAATCTTAACTTAATATAGAGATAGGTGGCCACTAATAAATATGTGAAACAATAAAATACTATTTTTAATAATAAATTAAATAAAAAATAAATAACTTAATATTTAACATATATTATGAGTAGTAATAATGGGATGGTATTTATTAAACCATTTGGTTTAAAACATTGGTTTAAACCTTTAAACCATGGTTAAAACCACATAAAAAAACCAATGGTTTAAACCATAAAAAAACATGCATATAATATCTAAAAAATATATTTTAATATTTTCTTAGCATGTTGTATAATGGTTTTCTCAATATTCAATTCGAATAAGTATAGCTTGAGAAAGGCAATAAAAAAATTTTCTGCTGATTTTATTATATTATTGTGAGAATGATTATAATATATATATATTATATATATTATATATATATAAAATATAATATATATATTAATATTAATAATATATATATATATATAATATATATTATTAAAATATATATATTATAATATAATATAAATATATATTAATATATAAGTATATATATATATATATTATATAAAATATTATATATACATGAATTACTAATGGTTTCTACTATGTGCGCACGCCCGCGTGCAGCTGTGTACAGCATGCCGGTCGGCCTGTTCTTGCACGATGAGACGTCAAGTGCTCCGCCTACACACTCCACGAGAAAAACGTATATAGTCCTGACTAGCGCTACCTCCGCACTCATCTATTATCAAGACACATAAAACCGTCCGCATATCGCATTAAGGTACCGCACTGTATACCGCACGTATACCATATATAATATGTTGCGAATACTTATCGACCAAAATATATCTTAATATTAAAACTATAAATAGTTAATATATATAGCCTTACAAAAAAATATAAATTATATTTAAAAGATTTAATGAAAAAATGAATGAACTATTTACAAAATCTCAGATTTTCCACTTCCTCCTCAATGTCTTCTTCCAAAGACAAGGATCCATATTACCTTCAAAAAGATTAGTGCACTCAATATTAAACACATTAATGGTACTGACCTCTTTGCCCATATCATAAATTATTACCACTCAACTCACATAATTACTAATATATATTTCGCTACTTATAAAGCAGTCAAAATATATAGTGAGATCATAGATGATTATTATATTTTATGTGAACAAGTATATTCACTATACACAAGAGTGTGCATATGAGTAACACAATGCTAGAAGACAAAGAAAATTAAATAAGTCCTCTGAGTGAAGAAGAGAATGCTATTCCTAAAAAAAATGTATAGGTTAGTTACACGTCTTACTATACAAGACTAGTCCATAAATATCGAGCCTTACTCAAGTGGCTTAATCTACAATCTTCAACATCATCTGCATGATTGACTATGCTCAATGCCAAAAGAGTTATCTCGAACCACAACACAATTCTTCACACATCACTTACATTTTCAAATGATTTACACTATTTGTGATTGCTATGAAGTTAGTAGAATCATGAAAGACCCTGCGAGCCCACTGAGGGTCACACCATAGCCGTGGATGTTCACCACAGTAGTCATATATCTTCCTAAGCGGTTAATGGTATGCTCTGTTCACGACGAATAGTACTTAATGAGTTGTAGTGAGATAAATGAGCTCTTCTACTGAAGCATTAAACAAGGATAAATTGCCTAATAATAATATTGCTAATACTAAGTAATTATAATATATTGAGGAAATATGTGAGACTGAGTATAAATCAAAAACTTATGAACCATCTATATCTGAGTTTTTATTGTGACTACCTATGTGCTATATGTGATGCTAATATATATTTTACAACTTCCATATATTATATCCCATTCAATGCTTACTAAATCTTCAATAGGGTCTTTCTGAATAACAATCTCCTTGCTAAAATTTCACATAAAGATTTATTATTCTAATATCTTCCTATACGCCACACTATTATACACTCACTAACTACGGAGATGACAAATATGGTCTAACAAGGAATAAAAATTTTATAAAACTGAACTCTTCCTAATATGATACTGAATTAATATATCATATCTCAAAATAAAATAATATATAATAAATGGTAATAAAAATGGATTGCAATAATAAGTCTTTGGTCTGAGATATAGGAATGTGATATAAAGTCTGTATTTTTAGAATTTTGTATTAATTCTTATTACTAGCAAACTTCAATTAACCTCATAAGTATAATGATTCAATGAGCTATAGCTAACATATACTTATCTAAAATAATCAGTATCTGAAATTATAAGTGCAATTTCATACTGAATTTTATTTCAATGTAATTAGTATTTAACTATAAATGGACTTGTAACCGAATATTAAATCTCATAATCCTGACAGTGAATTCGGAATATATTATAATAATAATAATTAATTATATTAATATCTGCACATTATATATATTATAATAACGGATGATACTATAATAAAATTATTATATGATGTTCTTATGAAAATTTCTAGGGGCCAATCGCCCCCCTGGCCCACCCTCCCTATATATAGTACCACTTATTATATTATATTATAATATATATATAATTAATATATATTATATTATATATATAATATACAAATATTATATATATATATAATTATAAATAATATATTATATTATATATAAATGTATATAATATATATATATATATATATATATATATAATATATATTAATATATATATAATATATTATATATATATATAATATAATATACCGTATATTAATAATAATATATATATATATATATAGAATATATATATTTATAAATTATTAATTATATTATATATAATATATAATCTAATACAAAAAAAAAAACCAAATATATATATAATATATATATAATATAATATATATATATTATTATATTTATAATATTAATATATATAATATATTATTATATTATATATATATAATATATATATATATTATATATATATATATATTATATATATATATATATAGTATATGTTATATAATATATATATATATATTAATATTAATATCGTATATGATATATATATATATAATATAATATATATATATATTAATATATATAAATATTAATATATATATATATATATATATATATATATATATATATATATATTATATATATTATTAATTAATATATATATATATATTTACATATATAGTATATATATAAATATTATATATATATATATATATATATTGATATATTAATATATATATTATTATATAAATAATATATACCGTTATATATATATTATATATATATAAATATATTAAAATTATAATATTATTATATATTCATATATATAATATATAATATATATTATAATATAAATATATATATAAATATAATATATATAATATATATATATATAATATATATATATATAATATATATATAATAATATTATATTATAATATATATTATATATTATATATATATATTAATTATATTAAATATTATTAATATATATATATATTATATATATATTATATATATATATAATATATATATATTAATATTAAGCATATATTAATATATATATATATTAATATATATATATATATATATATAAATAATATTAATTGTATAATAATTATAATTAATAATTATTACATATATATAATTTTAAATATAAATATTTAATTTATATTATATATACAATTATTATTTTATTATAAAATAATTATATTAACTTTAATATAGATTATAGAATAAACAGTATTTATATTTCCTATGTTAAATTGTTTACACCAATGTAATAAAACATGATATCTTGTTTCTGATAGCTATCCGAAGGAATTCATTGACAACTGACCGCAGTTAGATGCCTATAGTGTACAACACAGTTCCGCTATATAACACCATCACACTCTGGAGTGAGATTGTGAGAGTATTATAGAATCGAGAACAAAGATATAGGCAATAGTAATTGTGACCAAATAAGTCCCAAAGACATTTTACGTTGTGTGTTCCTATTTGGAGTACATTCTTGTATCAATGCTCCTTTTAAAGATTAGAAGTTCAAATTTATATTAAGGACCATTCTTACATATACTCGAGTGCATATTGCCTATTATGTAAATATATAGATCTTTTAAATCCCAAGCCTTTGACATTTTATGCGTATGAAATACACAAATAATATATTATTTTGTGAGAATGAGCACCAATATTTTATATCTCACTAAATTAAAGTAACACCCTTTTATTTATGCATGAATAGAAAAGATTATTTATTATTTAGAAAACAGATACCCTGCTACTATATCTTTCTGAAAGACTTCTAATGAGATTTAAATATATAAAAACTCTTGAAAAAACATACACACATTATTGCTACGCTATAATAATTTCTTATGATTCAATGCAAAGGATCTCTGTAATTATCATGTATATTACTATATCTATATATATATATATTAAGTATCTAGAGAAGAGTATATTGTAAGCCTATAGACATTTTAGGAAACAACCTAGCCAGGAACTGTTTTGGGTAATAAATTGGTAGGTCCTAAGCATATTAAAGTTGCCGTAATTATTATAACAGTTATAAGGTAAGACAACTAGTTATATAGTTCATTTTTTTATTAGTGTTAATCACGTTTATATAAACTATTGTTAAAAAATGCTCATTATATACACCATAAGACAGATTAAAATCATAATGATTCAAAATTTTAGTATATGCAAGATTAATATAAGATCAATAAAAATATTAACGAAACTTAAGACATTGAGATTGTATTTGTTTATACCAAAATAAAAAACATTTTTGGATTGTTCTCTCTAATTAAAATTAAAAATACTCAAATCTCAGAAAAGGTGTTTTTACCATATCTTCTCGTATCGTAGAGAATTGCATTACTATATTCATAGTTAAGAAAATATTCAATTATATATATTAATTACTGTGAGTATATGTTTATTATAGAGAAAGATATCGATATTTACTCAAATATCGATAGTGGTAAGCGATTAGTTTACCTAGTATCTTTGTTGAATTAATTGATAAGGTATATCTAGATTATATATCCGTAATATTAATATATTCACGATATTAAATAAATATTCTGAAGGTATATATACCTAGAATTTTAAATTTAAAGTGAGAAATTATTTTGATTATAAACACTGTATTTTGTTTAGTAATAGTTAAACATTTACTAGTGTAGTATAATATATTATTATTAAAAGTGATAAGTGTTTAAGTAATTGATAGTGAATTATGAGTATAGGTCTATAAATTTGTAGTAAAAACTGGTCTACATTCATGAGTACTAACAGCAAAGAAGTGTTTAGCACCTAAAATTATAAAACATTATAAGATTTCGCACACTAAACCATGATAACACTGTCAAGCCGGCAATAAAGCTATATCTTAACTATTGAAATATAATTAATTCTTATCTGCCTATTTAATGAAATTGGATTTCATTTATGCAGTGTCCACAGGTGTTGATATGTATCATTCACACATATGGAAAATGGTAGGGGTTATGTTTTTACGCTAGCTTGAGGTGGTAATTACTATATTCCTCACTATTACATAACGTTTCTACAAATTAGCGTACAACTAAATTATGCTTCATAATGAGTAAATAATTTATTATAGGCTTAATTTTAAGACGCGATATAGGCGTGCTCTAAATAAAAATTAATAGGGTACTAACTAATACTGATATATGATAAGTAGGCTCAAGCGCATTAGTCTACTTTGTTAATAAGCTTCTGTTAAGCTTTGATAATAGAAGTAATAAAGAAGTACTATTTCTAAAAGCAATAAAATTTAATCATAATAATTTAAAAAAATATATGAACTGTCATTTTGAGTTAATGAAAATTATAAATTAAACAAGCACTCTATGTAAGTATTGATTATAAATATGATATACACAGTAAGAAATGACTATATATATAATATTTCTATTAAAAAGTTATGGATGAAAGAGATTGTCATACTGTTGTCTGATAATAATGTAGATAATTTAGATCCTTCTTATTTAATCTGAAGCCTTGAAAGTCCAATGATAAGATTATATACATATTGACTTGAACTGTGACTTAGTTTCTTTGCGTGAAAAAAATTTTTCATAAGTCTCCATAAGAAAAATTTACTATATGTTCACTAAAGAATAGTGAAAAGATATAAAGTAAAAGAGTGTTTTGTAAGAAAGTGTACTAATATTCTGATGAGCTAATCTTTTGATTTATATGAAAATATAAGGCCAGAAGCTGCTCTACTAAAATAACTGATTTCTTAAAAAAAAAGCACGTCGAAGCGATTGACAGTCGTGATTATGCTACGGCTTCAACAAAATTTTATGAACTTTTTATCAGTATGAAGAACATTTTAGGCTGGGTGTGGAATCCCATCATTACAGAATTAAACTTTTTATATGTCCACACTTTCCCTTTAGATTAACAAATATGTTATATATACTAAATTTATAGAGCTCTCTTGTTAATATTATATTTAAACTAAATCTTCAGAGTAATAAAGTAGTGCATATTTTTTTTAATAATGATGAATTTTGCATTACCTCTAATTAAGTCCTTATAAGAGTTAAAATATATTTTTTATCTTATTCTTAACAAGATATGAAAACCTGTTAATCATCTCTAATCTCATTTTAAGCCCGTATGATTTTAAAGTATAAGAATTTCTGAACAAGCCTATTATTTACATATAATTAATGAATATAATATTAAATAATATATATATTATTTAGTATTCATTAAGGTGTTAGTATATGAAGGCTATGATGAAGTCTTATTAGAATATTAAAGTATAATATTGATATTAATAAATGATACTTAAAGTCAATGATTTAATGAAATACTTAAGTAGATTATTGAAAGTAGACTTTCTTTAGAAGCTGTAATAGACACTACTGGGATGAGATGGGTGTTATATAATTCCGAGATGTGTATTGCAAAAACCTAACCGGCTGTCATTCATAAGAAAAAAATATGCCCTAAAGTGTTTAAAAGTGAATTAATACATAAAATTGCAAATATAATCCTACCTTTTATGAATACATATTTTATTTAAACAAAAATAGAATCTAATTTAACATATTGAGTTTATTTGAATAAAGAGCGAAAATACTGATTTATTTTACATAAATTGTCTCACTCAAAAAATAGAAAATAGATTATTTGAGATATTTCATTAACTCACAAAGTCAAAATAATATAAGTTTTATTGATGAAAGTTATAACTCATAGCTACTACAGATACGTTCACTGTAAAGTCTATGATTAAAGTAATTGCCGTGCTGTCACAGATAACTGTATTATTAATAACATTGCTCAGAATAGAGTCTTGCACGATAAACAAATTATATCTATTAATTAAAAAAACATGCATTAAAATCTATAACTATATAAGAAAAACTTATGAGAAAAATATCTTCTATTGAAAATTAGCTAAATATACTATTGTTCACGCACAATAACAGTCACTAGTTTAACCAGTTATGTACAATTAATACTAACAAATCAAATCCTTCTCTATTTATTGTAGATATACAAGTTAATCCAACAGTCCTCAGCTATAAAAGTGCCAAGAGCCTAATAACTATATTAGTATCATATCAATTGTGAGCGTTATTGGTATACATGTGTACCTGAAAATTTTATATGGTAATTAAAAATTATATACATTAAGATTTATATAATTGTTTATAAGTGTAATAAAGTATTATATTATAATAATTACTACATATTATATATATAACTAGACGGTATCCAGATTACCAAATAAAATTATACACAAAAATATTGAGTAGACATAATATGAGTTTTATTAAGTTCATTATTATATTAATAATAGTTTTATAAAATATATTACCAATCAATTATTAATAAATGTGAATAAAGTGTATTTGTTGCCAACAATTTCCTTATTCAACTCTTTAATAAGGCTAACCAAAAGGTATTACACAGTAAATGATAAGCAATAGATATACTTGTATATTAATATATTAAGTCAACGCTCTACATATCCATTAAAATATAATTTAGCCTAGATCACAGTATTTTAATTAATAATTTATATTTAATTATAATTTTACATGAATTATAGAGATATACAATATCAATAAAACTTTCAATTGGTGACAAAAACGATAATATAGTACGAATTTTTATCTAAAGCATACTGTTATTTGAGTGATTTACTATTTTAAATGATCGAAGTTATATTATATAGTCATATCCTTTGCGCTTACAATTCCTAGTCTATATTATAGAAATATCTACTACAATAGTATATATTATAGAATTCTATACTGAGAAAAGAACACAAAGTTTATAGAATATAAAATTAGCATGGTATATATCGAAAAAATAATACTATTTAATAGTGAAAAAGTAATTTGAAGGTAAGTATTCATATAAGACTTATTTATTTCTTTTCAGTAGAGTGAACAGTTTTGAGAACTCATTAATATTTAAATAATATTGTAAGTTACCATAAGTTATTTGTTTGTGGAATTAAGGCACCGATAACGCATCTATGCACAATGTTCTTCAACCTTGCATCTTTTTAGGATTAATTTAATTATTTAAATGTCTGAAAGTTGTGTCTTAACATAATATATTGCACAAAATACAAGTTAGTGTCAATTCTGCGAGCGTTGAGATATGTCGTCTTTTATTTTAAATTCGATGTTATGGAATGAAAATATTTCATATTTATGTACATATTTTATGTATTCGGCAAAAAATAATACCAAAAATACACCTATAGGTAATGTATTAACAAAAAATAATATTATTAACTTAGAAATTCAAAATTTACATTAGAAGTTATATATGATAATAGGAATTATGACATATAATTATCTCCTAATGATATAATAGGATAGGAAGTATCTGCTTTAGTAATAAGAAACCATTTGTAAATTTTAATTTAAAATCTCACTTATATTAAAAGTTATATTTCACCCTTTTGAAATAATTTATATGATTATTCTCATACATCCGAATTTGAACTCCTGATTAACAAACACTCGTATCTTAGTTTGGAAAATATATTATATACCTACTAAAGGATAATTATCTAGACCTTATTATTATGATGAGTCATATGATTATAAAAAAATTTAATAAATGAATTAATTCTTTCCAGATATAGACCTGACTTATTTTCGGCAGATTTCGTTGACATTGGCAGTGGATTTACCGAAATTTTATTTGACTTCAATAACTCAGATATTCCATTAGATAGTAAGTATGTAAATATAAGTCAATTCTTACTCTTAAGCAAAAAGGAACTTGTAAGAATATATATAATTAATATTTTTCTTCAATAATTTGCAAGATAATTAATATTATGAAAATGTATAAATATTTCCTAATTTAAGAGAGTGATATATATTATATATTTATACACACAGACCTATAATAAGAAGTGAGTAGAGCATGATCATACCAACTTATTATATAGACCTGTTACTTTTAATATGCTACTCATTTAAAATTATCTAAACAATCAAACGCCCTATTTCACAATTGCGCATAAATCAGGTCCTTTATAATGCCTGAGCTCTATAGAACTCATAACGTTAGAAACCTTCACACTTTTTATTCAACACTAACCTAACCTACATCCTTAAGATACAATATTATAACTATATATTTTATGTTGTCTTACTTGTGAACTAATTTAAAACAAGCCTTTTTGTCTATCAAAATTATAATAATGAAGATCGAGAATATGTAAAAATAAACAATTCTGTATTTTATGTAGTAATCATGAAATAGATGATAATAATCCTCTTTACAGTATGATAACTTTAACTGTTTCCAGTTTATACAGCGTATCCCCTTTCATTCTCAAATTATATATAAATGAAAATCATTAGTATGAAAAGTATTCCCTAGGATAAGTTTATAGTAGATATCTGTCTTCTATTAATATAT
>JABUQX010002258.1:45000-109210 GCA_015478945.1 Trachelipus rathkii | reverse complement strand
AGGGTAAAATCAGGTTTCTAAGGCAAATAGTTCTAATTTTATGAAGGAAAAACTGCGATTTTTATTTGGTAAAAAAAAAATCGTCGTTTCTCCTTGACAAAATGATAATTATTTTCCTAGAAACCTGATTCTTCTCTTATTTTAATGAAAATGTTGTTGCCTTGAAGTTTAACTCTCACCTTCATCTTCTAAAGCATCAACGAGCATTAGTCAAGGCAGAAATACTAGATTTTTTTTTTTAATTGGCCACATTAAAATAATTTCGTCTATCTGCCTTCAACTCATGTTAGTTGATGCTGTAGAAGATGAAGGTAAGTGTGAAACTTCAAGACAATAACATTTCCTACGAAATCAAAACAAGAATTAGGTTACTAGGACTAATGGTTTTCGTTTTAAGAAGGAAAAACTGCCAGTTTTTGCAAAATTCGCAACTTTTCAAACTTTGGATTCATCTTAGCCAACCGGCAACTTTTAGGGGGGTCCCCCGGAAAATTATCAAACAATGATTTTTGTAACCACACCCCATATATAAAATATATTATATAATAGTATATAATATATATATATATATATATATATATATATTATATATATATATATTATATAATAATAATATATTATATGATAAGAGCTATATATATAATTATATATAAGAGAGAGAGAGAGAGAGAGAGATGGAAAAAATGAAACGTTTTTTTAAATCGTGTTTTGTTTTTGTTTTTGCTTTTGTTTCTTGCTAATTTCATTCTATAATTTTATCATATCTTCATTACTAATATTTGCATAATATATTTCCATTTTTATAACAGATGTAGAATGGTTCGGTCAGATCTATGGTTTGGAGTATGATTCATCACGATAAAAATATATGAAACAAAAAAAAGCTTGTCCTAAACCAAATATAAAAAAATATATATATATATTATATATATTTTATATTATATATTTTTTTTTTTTTTTTTTTTTTTTTTTTTTTTTTTTTTTTTTTTTTTTTGTCAAATGTTAGAAAAATTAATATTACATTTTTTTTTTCTACTGAAATTCAATTTTAAATTTTATTCCGGATTTTTAAATGATAGAGTGAGTTCCTATCTTATGATGCTTTTTCCATCATCAAATTCATACCAGAAATAACGTTTTGAAAAAAAGAACTAAAAAAAATTATTTTCTTTGTTTTCTGTTTTATTTGGGGGGTTTTATTTGGCTGTTTATTTAAAAAAACACATTTAAAATATCATTTTTTTTTATGTTCGTTATTTCTCTCTCTCCTCCACTCTCTCTCTCTCTCTCTCTCTGCTCTATCTTCTATATATATATATATATATATATATATATAATATATATATATAAACTATATTATATATATAGTATATATACTATATATCTATATATAGTATATAATAAATATATTATATATAGTATATTATAGATTTTGGCTACAATCATATAAAGGATATATTATAAAATAGTATAATGTACAATATCTGTTTGTTAGTGAGATTGCGATTGTGAGAGTAAGTTTGTGGAATATACAAAATATTATATTTATATAATTTGTTGTTATAGGGAGGAGAGCAGGAGAGGGAGAGAGAAGGACCGAGCGCGAGCACGAGAGAGGAGGAGACGATGCGTGACGAGGAAGACTGGCACGGAACGAAGCAGAGCAGAGAGACGATGAGAGAGAGATGACGACGAGAGAAAGTAGAGCAGGAATAAAATGGACTCGAAAACACATACAGGAAAGACCATACTTCGATAGATGACCCTCATATCTAAAAATTTAAATGAATACACTTCTAAAAGACGCCACTACCCATCTAATCGCACACATCTCACGCGCGACAGTTGCATGCGCGCGCACGCATCGCGCGAGAGCCGGTCCCCCATGAGGCGAGGATCAGATAGAGAGATAAAGAGATAAAAGGGAAACGGCACAGGGGATGTAAAGGGATGGGGGAGGTGAAGAAGCGATTGGGAAAGGTGTGGGAAAGAAGATAACTAAGAAAGGACGAAAAACATATCTATAGACAAATGAGGGTGTATAAAATTTTGATAGAGAAAATTGTATGTAAATTACAACAAATGATTATAATAATATATAATTAATATAAATAATACCTATCTATTAAATTACATACACCTACCTATATATACTACTACTATAACTATAATAATAATAATCACTTTCTCAATCTCACTCACTCACTCACTCTCATGACCCTAGTATCACCCTATATATACTATCAGTATCATAACTGATAATATAAACTACGTCGTATACACTTATAGTACTTAATATTAGCTATCTAAATCTACACATGATATCATACGGCGCTACTAATAATATATATCATGATAAGTATAATAGCATAGATATAATCACCCACCTACCCATATACTTATACACTACCCCTATACCTCAAGTACGTACAACTATCACCTAGTAGCTTAACTGACGTATATCAGCTCTAGCTATACGGCATAAGTGCCCCTCATCCTATACTCTCACTATACCTATATACATACTACGCTTATCATACTCGTATACTCCCACCCTATATCAAACTATACTTAAGCTCCTACCCCCTACCTATATATATAGCTAGGTAGTAGGGTAGTATATCACGTACTTACATATATAGTACTCGTATATATAATATATAGTTATAACCATATAAATAAGAAATGAATAATGATATACCTACTATCATTATAGACAATATATCATACCTATATATACTATAATATAATACATACTATGTATATCTACTATATACATATTTATATACTACGGTATGACATATAAATATATACGACTATATAGTAGTAGTATATATATTAAAACCTCACCCCCTCATCAGCACCCCCTATTCCCCTACCCTACCCTCTACCGACCACCACTACTCCACATCACCCCTATATCCTCATTATATCAAAAACCTCAGGTACAAAAGTTTCGATTATTGACAAAATATTATTCCCACCGCTAACCTATTGCCTCTTCAGCGGTTGGAAAGAGATTAAAACAACAGATTAAAAACAGCAAATTATGTTTAAACTATATCACACAACCACCACTAACGTGCGAAACCACTCTAAACACAGCCTAAACAACAACTTAACAACCTATACAACAACTATAATATCAAATCAACACATTTAACAGTACATATTAATTAACTAAGAATCAATAACTAATAATAATAATAATAATAATAATAATAATTACATAAGAATAACCATAATTAATGTGTGTGAGTGAATAATAAATAATAACTCAATAATAAATAATAATAATCAATAAATATCAATGAATAATTTTTCGAAAATTATGTATTGTTAATACAAAAAGATTGTGCATTTGCATACTACACGCACACTCCCTAATACATACAAAAATTAGAATACATAAGAACTAATAATACAAACTCAAATAATTACCATAAAACAATATAATACATACCTAAAGACTAAACTCACGAAATAAACATCTAACTCTGACTCCTCCCTAATACCACACACACAGACACACTACCACATAGCACTCAACCTTACCTCGGTACACACTACTCTCAATCCACTCTCAAAACTTCTGTATAATACTCAACTAATAATACTAATACAACAAAATAAATTACTAATTGACCTAATAGCTCAAACTAGATAATAAAAATCGACTCACCACTCTCCACAACTCACATCAATCAGACTCACCACACTCACATCACCACTCACTGCTCAACTTAACTCATACTACATCCAACTCACATATCCACTCCACTCACATAATAACAATACTCAATCCCACATAAACAATAATAGCAATCCACACTAATCACATCAACCTCGCAATAGATACATACTCCACTCAATACATACAAACACTCAATACACACTCACTCCATAATACATACCATCACTCACATCCTAATACTCCAACTCACTCCACTCAATAGAATCTCCTCGATCTCTCTCCATCGCGCAGTCGCTACCAACCACACCCTCACCAGCTCCCCTCATACTAGCTCAACCACACTGCTCCTCTCCACTACTCCCCTATCCCTTACTCAAAGCCCACGACACTCCCCACCTCGTCGCTCTCACTCACTCACTCACCCCCTCACTCACTCACTCACTCACCTCACTCACTCACTCACCTCCACTACTCACTCTCACACCTCGCACTACTCCAGCTCCCCACCCTCAATCCCAATCAGACTCACACTGCATAATAATCAAACTACACACTCAACTCACTACATCACATCAACTAATACATCGATACATACACTCATCCAACTCACACACTCACCTCAGCATAATTGCGCTCTGAGGCCGCTACGTCATCTGACCCTGGACTCTACACCCACTCGCCGCTCTATGCACACAAGAACCGATCTTCCCAGCACCAGCCCTCTCACTCTCCGCACACTCACTCTATACCTCCAAAGATCTCCATGTGCCTCGCACCTGATCATTCGTCTATCCCTCTCTCCTCTTACCCTTCTCTATCCTATTTGACCTCTCGCTACTCAACTCTCACGACCTCTGACTTCGGACCCGCCGATCCATTGTCCAGCTGTACCATACCTACACATGGGTCTGCTAACTAACAGATTGTAACCCCCTCTCTATATATTAGTCAATTCCTGCTATGCCCAACAGCTAACACGCATCCATTGCCGGAGGCCCGCGTGTTCTGCCGTATGGCGGCGAGACAACCTCAAGTAATAAAAGAGAATAATTGAGATCAGATAAACAAACCTCAATAAATATCAGTATAATCATATAATAATTAATAATAATAATAATATAATAATATAATTGAATATACTCAATCATAGACGTATCTTTCTAATTAAACGTCTAATTCCTTTCAAGAAACTCCTACTTCTGTACATAGACACTTCTAAATAAGTAGTGTATATAGACGACCATGGTATATAATTACATAATAATAAAATAATCTTACTCATTGCAACCTACCTCATAATTAATAATTTGCCCACAGTCAACTCGGACCGGACCAAAATACATAATCCAATCTAGATACAAGACAGAATGACATAATTAATAATTAATAATAATAAGTAAGATTCTGATGTAAAAAAAAGTCAACGTTGAGATAAATCCAGGCGCGGCACAAGACGTCAGCCAAGGACGAACACCCGGCGATCGGAAGCGGGGGGGGCCCCGAAGGACGGACACCACTCCCAGGCCAACATCCCCCCCCCTCATTTATCGTCATCAACCAATTACGAGACCCCACCCAAGAGATCGAGAGATGATGCGAAACTGCGAGAAAACCGGTTTTGTGCGGAGAAGAAATCGTGTAGTATCTCAATAAACAAATTTAGCTCAGCTCAAAAGAAAGATGACGAAAAATGTAAACGAAAGGGGTCCATGTGAATAAGAATAATGACGGATAAGTAAGTACTTTCAATTTGGTTGCAAACATTTAAGAAGATAATTAATTACAGAACAAACCGAGCACACTAACCGAGGTGCGAATCCCCAACGTCACAGAACCCTTATAGCGCGCGAGCCTCAGATTACGTCCATTCACTGAGAGATCGTTGTGAAGAGACACATCTCAATCACAACTTCTCACAAAAAAAAAGAGGGGAAGAAAACACGAGAGAAGAGACACAGAGCAAAAGTAATAATCAAGAGGTAATATGAGGAAAAGATGAGGGGTAACGCAACAAAACAGTCTGGATTGTTCTAGACTGGCAAAATGAGTGTATAAAAAATAAGGCAAAAGATGGGAAAATAACAAGAATAAAGCGCAAGAGAACGGAGCGCAAAAAACACGGGCGCAGGACAGCGACAGCTTAGCGAAGGATCCTCACGTGAGATCGCGCCCAAAAGGGGCGGGAAAGGTAGGGGCGGGTATAAGACGAAGAAATCGATGAGAAGATGACGAAGATAAGCTAGAAAGGTTCTTTCTTTACTAGGTCAAGTTAAATAAGTAATACCCCCTCCTGCTTGATCAAATTGAAGACTGAGGTGGCTGCCTGACCTCACCAGAAAGAGAAAATTAAAATTTATTTTTTTCGAAGATATAGTCCAACGCAACATCTAACATCATATTGATCTCCGTGCAAAAACAAAACTGTCGTTCATGAGAAGAGCGCAGTCGAAAAATCGAACCAGCTTATGAGACATCTTCTACCCAAATTAAGATATGACGTCTCCCTTATATAAAAAGTGTAAATATATAAAACCATAAAAACACCTCATGTGCAACCACCTCGAATTTAGCTGCCATTAGACATGAGTAGGTGCTAGATTTAACGGTGAAAATAAAACAATTTATATATAATCTTAAAGATACAAAAAAAGCAGAAGATTTCAGTTTCGACAATTCATCACTTTGTCGCCGCTTTCAAACTGGCACCGGAATACAAGTGAGAAGAGTAGGAGGATTTATTTCGAGATGTGGATGCGGTCTATGAATATCTGCCTCTTTTTATATATAAATATATATTAATATTATTTACAATATAATCTGAAATAACTATGCCCTGGTATATTACCTATAATATAATATAGTAGATCTCCCTAGTGATAGCAATAGGTAAAGATAGGGAAATGGTTACCTATGCGTTAGGAGTAGTATGATCGGGTAGTTTAATCGACCTATTATATATAATTACCTCCTTATAGGATGTGAATTATATATATAATATGTTAGGTAACTCGAGATTAGTGTAAATCGTACTATATAATTTCCTATTTTCTTATAACTAGAAGGTATGAAAAAGGCTAATATTTAATATTATATTTATCATATAATTCCTTATGTGAATAAACCTTACTACTATATACGTGAGGGTGAGTATATATATATATATAATATTGAAATATTATATATATATAATTTAAATTATATATTTAGATATAGCCAATATATATATATATATTATACCTATATATATATATATATATATATAATACTAATCATTATGATGCAGGTAACATCCGCACCCTCGGAGCATCCGTACAATGCATCCGACATTTTTTAAAGATCGCATCCGCATCCGCCGCAATTGTGCGTCGTATGTTTATTGTCAAGAAGATTTACACCCAAGAATTTCTATTAATAATATATAATACATATAAGATGAGAATCTAGTACACGCTTAACACTCAAATGTGATAGATTAATGCGGATGACTCGATCAACTCGAGACGATAATCTAATGATGACTTTCTATGATTGCTCGTCTAGCATCATATGAAGAGTTCATAATAAATTTGATTCAACAGCTCTCACTGATGAATTATGGCCGATACCAAAGATAGGACATCAGCGCCCTCTAACAGCTTCTGTACTTCGATATCTATACAAATCACATTAATCTCAACGCTAAGCATTTTGAACTCATTTTGAACCAGCTTCAAATGAAAAGGATGACGTTTAAAAAGAATGATATAGAGAAAAACTAAACACGATGTCAGAAAAAGGTCAACCTTTTGTTTTCTGTGGATATATTAATGAACCTTCCTTACTATTGCCAATTACCTAGAATCACCGTTAATAAGGCAAGTTTTTTGTAACACAATATTAGAACAAGTTATTAAATCGTCACTTTTGTGTTGGAGTTGAAAAATTTCAATCCGACCAGTCTATTAATTTCGCCACCCATTTTAAAAGGAAAGAAACGAAATCTACCAGAACCCAACACCTAGAAATAAATACCATAACAAAATTCACTGTATTTAATTTTCTACAGTCCAATAGTAATGAAAAAACACCGCATGTGGTAGCAGCAAATGCATTGAAAAACTATCAAGAAAAACGACTAGATAAAAATTATGATCCTATCAGTTGGTGGAAAAGTTAAGCAAAATGCTAACCCACCTTGAGTAACTTGCAAGGAAATACTTGGCCTCCTGTCCCCCAACTAGTGTTCCAAGTGAGAGAGTATTAGCAATGCTGGGCTAATATATAATAAAAAAGAGAAACAGACTCTCCGCAGAAAAGGCAGAAAAAATTGTATGTTTCTCAAGCACAACCTTCCTATTACTTAATTATAATACTAGTAGTACAGAGTTGTATAAGTCCATTGTTAAATTTCTTCATTAAGGTCGGAGGTTGTGGAAAGAGAGCTTGGCGCGGTGCATTTGAGTTGGAGTTCCCGTCCACACCTTGGTAGCAATATATTTAATAGATTTGTGGCTAAAACTCGGAAAATATTTGGCATTAATTATATATATATATAATAATATATATTATTCCTATATAGTATATAGGGTAAAAATACTATAAACCCTAAATATTATGATAGTATTAGTTATGCAATTTACTATATATATATATATAGATAATTATTATAGAAAAAAGTAAATAAATCCATACTACCGATATATATAGTAATATAGATATATATATGTGAAAATTCATAGGGTGAGGGGTGAAAATTAACCCCAATTCACATATTATATATATATCAAACATCCGCCCTGATCCGCATCCGTGATATACCGAGCGTCATTAGCTCTCTAAAAATCAAACATCCGCATCCGCATCCGCGGATGCGATATTAAAATATGACCATCTGCTGCATCAACTAATTTATAATATAGGGTAAGGCCATATAATATATTAAGGAATTATAACTATAATATGTGATATTAAGAGCACCACTGTATATAGTATAAGTGGAGGGGTATACTATATATATATTATACTCACTCAATAGGTAGATATTATAAACTACTATATATAAATTAACCAACAGTGTAATTATGGTAACGGATATATTATATATATATATATATACACTATCGGATATAATATAAATATTAATATTTATATAGCTTAGTATATATATATATATATATAGTAGTATATAAAATTTATTGGTAACAATTTTAAAATAGCAATACTATTACCTTATATTAGCTAATGATATTAAATATATAAAATTAACCCACCAATAATATATATATTAAAGTCAGCTATTAAAAATAATGAAATAGTTATATATATATTATATATATAATTTATGTGAATTATTTAAAAATTTTGTACCTTTTTTTACCTTCTCACCCCCTGACCACCCCATACCTGGGAGAGGCCATACCGCGTCCAAGTATACCCCGCCGACGCCACCGGGTCTCCTCCAGAGATCCTCCAGGTATGATATGTTCTGTTGTTCTGTTTTGAGAGTTGGTTAAACAGGAGAGAAAGAAGTGGGATGTGTCATCTCCGGAACCAGGTTACAGTTTTGACAGATTTCTGTGCGTGGTTTGGTTAGCTGAATCTGTGTTTGTAGTATGTAATTTAGGGTGGTGGCTGCATCTTAACTTTGCCAAGAGATGACTGACTGGTTCTTGGTAGTGAGTTGAATTTGTGCTATTTCTGGTGGATGTAATTGTTTAAAATGATTTAGTATTGCGTGGTATCCGCATCTTAAGTGGATTTATCTGTTAGAGTGTCGCTTGTGGATTTTTTTTGGTGTAGTTGCGTTGTTTTGGTGGAATCAGTGAAGTGAACCCCGGTTGAGACATGTGATTACAGTTATGAGTTTGTTTGTGAGATATAGAGCTGCGAGTGTAAGAGTCTAGAGCTTGATTGTAGTCCAGGTGTGGTGGGTGGGCTTAGAAAGTGCAATGTGACAGGGGTGTCAGGATTTTCATTTAGGGGGGCAAAGGCTGAGTGATATAGCGCCTATATATATAAGCTAGATATAAAAGATGATATATATATATATGATATGAAATTTTATCTAAATACCTAGTACAATGTAGTATTATTATATATATAATAATAAACCACTTTAATTGATAAGTATTTGATAAGGGACTATGTCATTATATGTTAATCATAATATACTGAAACATACTCGTAAATCATAATTATATACATAGTTTATATATATATATATATATATATTAATATGTGTGTGTTGTGTGTGTTGTTATTAAAAAATTAAATGATAGTGAATTGAATAATAACTAATGTAGATGAGCCTTAATAAATTAATCATACATCCTAACTATAGGAGATTAACTGATTATACACTACTGGGACGACAAAATTGACTTAATATAATGTCTGTTAAAAGATGGAGATAAACATCGGGTGTTTTAATCTATGGAGGTTATCGTGCGCGCTGATTCCGAATTTGCATACCATTTTGTATTAACGAGCAGGGTTTTTTGGTAATACGAAATTAAAAATTTAATATTTGTTAATAAAATGATAGCTTTAGTTAATTTACTTTCACCTAATGACTTCGATGCTCGAATGTTCAAAATATGAGATATATGAAGAGTTCAGAGTCATACTGAGTTTGGCAACTAGAAAGAGAACATCCTTCTTTTATTATAGTACCCCATATCAATAGTCATACATACATGTATTTGATTACCAACTTTCCCTGATAACGTTTTTCAGAATAGTGGTCCAATATCTGGTGAATCCGCTCAAAATGTATACATCGCATTATTAGCGCACATAGATTGCAGTTTAAGGAAAAAAGGGTTCCAATAGTGAATGGAAGGAAATGTATTTTAGACATGTTAGCCATGCCCATTGCTCCTCTCCTAAGTTTCAAGTGAGTGTCGGAAACAAAGTTACTTTATAGTTGTCGGCCTTTATGTTGCCTGGAAGCCAAACCCAGTATGTTATGAACGCTATTTAAAGGATCTCCATGCAGGTTTTTCCAATATTATTCAAGCTTTCATCAAAGTGAGGGTCCTCCTTCATTAGCTCCCTTATTGTGGGCCTACAAATATACCCTCTTTAATTTTGGCCTCACTGATCCTAGGGAATTTCTTAATTTACGGTATAGGAAGCCCTGCGACCACTTTTATCCCATCAGCTTTAAACCTAAATTTTTCATTATACATTCGGAGTGTTTTGATGTTGCAAAAAGGAGGATGATATACGAGTTCAGGTTTCACAAGTGCGTTGAAAAATACATTTTAATTTCAACAGGTATAGATTCTTTTTCACCAGAGAGCACCATTGCTTCTCGGACAAAATTGATTTTTTGCAATCTCTAGCCCTATACACTACGCTAGTAAGGAAACAACAAAAATTTAGTATATCCTTGTTGGGGCCTAACAAAAAGTGCTATAACTTTTAAATCGCCGCATAAATTCCAAGAAAGAATGCTGTTCGTACCGTATTTTCGATAACAAAAAATTTTCATGTTGTCGTAGCGCTCCTTTCATATTGGGCCTCCATAAAGCAATGCCAAGGAGTCGAAGGTTGTACAACAGTTATCCAAGATTATTAAGAAGCACTAGCTTTAACTGAGAGTAATTAGAAGAAATCTATATAAAACAATCTAGCCTGGCCATATCCTTGAGGATTCGAAATGAACAAGTACTCTCCTAACTTCTGCCATAAGTTAATGATATACAAACACAGTACAATACACTAAAATTTGCCTGATAATTTCTTAACTTCTGCGCAGAGAAAGCGTGATTGGAATTCTTCTTACGTGACGTGTTCGCAGACAAGAGAAGAATATTGTAAGATATCCCCTTCTCAAGGACGTTTTCCAACCCTTTAATCTAGATGCACAATAGTATCGCACCTGTTTCAAAACCAGTATTGACAACAGTTAGATTCGCGAAGGCTAGATCATGACTTTCGCATGCTGCACCGTGTAATCTCCTATGAGCGTTCTGTTTGACATTCCATCATAATCAAGGTCGGTTCAAAGTCAGTGATGTTCTCCCTCCCCCAACGAATTCTGTAAATCTTCTTCCGTTCTCGAGATTTTTCATGACAGGAGATTCACTATTTTCATTAGATAGGATGCAGGGTATAAGGATGAGGCTCTTCGCTGTATGAACATGGGCCTAATATGCCGGGAAGGTTATGGTTTGATTATGTATATAATGGTCTATAACCAATTGTCTTCGATTCTGTATTCCATCAATTTTTGTAATACAAAATACACAGTCCATTGACGTGATTCTTGCAGATATATACCCTCCATACCATGGGTTAATTTGAGCTATAATGACATTCTATGTCATGGACTTGGCTCCCGAATTAAGCCAACACACTAAGTATTGTTACACAAGACACACAGCAAAATATGAGGTCCCAAGATTTATCTTGAGTAACCGGAGATTGACATTGGTCTTCAAGTTTATCAGCTTTTTTTTTGTCACAAATAAGGGAGGAATATTCCTCATTTGGGACTTCAACTTACCTCAACAACAAAAGCTTGTTATCAACTAAAAACTTTGCTCTTCGGAATCAATATCTCTTAACAAATTTCGTTGAGCATATTAAGCTTAAGTTGATAATACTGCATACTGTAAGTGTAAATGTACACACCTACATTTGAACCAAATCACATTAACTATGAAGTCAGTAATATAGTTTATAGTGATAAGATATGAAGGGTATATATATATATAGGTTAATACTTACCTGATATATATTATATATATACCTCTTATTACATACTATATAATATATAAATAAAGTAGTTGGTGTGGATTAGAATTTAGGGCTAGAATCAGCATCATTAATGAGCCATAAATATAGTGAATGCATACTACTAAATATATATATAGCCTAGACAGGTCACTCATAGATTATACATATATAGTTATAATATAAATATTATAAGTATATAATAATAGATATAATAAAACCAGATGCTCTATATTATAGTAATCGATAGAATAAGACGAATAACGTAGGTAATATATATAATATAATATACTATATATTATAATATTTTATATAATAAGGCATTTCAATACTCTTATAGTGATATATATATTTTTGCATAGCATAAGATGATATAGATTATGATATATATTATATCCTATAAATATTATATTAAGGCCTAAATTAAGGTATATATCTCCCTTAAAACGTTAAAGGAAATTAATAAAAAAATCACACACAACGATGGTACTAAGATATTTTAAGTGGTATTGTTTTCATTTTCAAACTTCTATTTTATATGCCTCATAAAACGTCGGACCAAGGTTTAATATTTTATCGCATGGTTCGTTCCGTGTAGTTATCGTCATTATTTGACTGACGTTTTATTTATCTATTTTTTACCTGTGCTACTATTATACGGCTTGTTATATGCTTAGGCGGTCTCACCACTTTTTATTCATTAAAATCGCAAAAAATATGTGCTGCTTAAACAAAACAAGACATTTACACTCTGTGAATCAGAATTAACTAGCTAGTTTAAGAAACACGTAAAAATTACGAAAAAAAAAAATAAACAAAAAAAAAAAAAACTATGCAACGAACGAACGAACGAAATATTCTTGATATCATGAGGAAGGACAAAATGACAGTGAACTAGAGTCCGCGATATCCATCGAAACAAAATTTCTGTCGTCCAGTGTAATGATACCATACCAGTATATAACAAAACAATGAAATTGAGATCCCAAAGCAAACCATTTTGAGATCTATGTTTATCTACCATTAAATGGTCTATTTTCAGTGGTTCTCCAACCTTTTTCCAAAACCAACGCCCCCAGTAGTAGGGAGGCGCCATTCCGGACGTGTTTGGTCATTTGACCACAGCTGATTTTACCTTCCCTTGACCATTTTGAGTACAACTATTGACTTGCCCTTGAAATTTTTGGGCCCTCACTTTTTGGGCCTTGACCTTGTTGGGCGACCCACCCCATTTTTCAACCCTGCCCTGGTGACCTTTTTGTGCCTTACCTTTTTGGGCCGACCTTTGCTCCCAACCCTTTGGTCTTCCATGAGAGGTCATTTTTAGGCCGCACGGGTCATATTTCGAGCAAACCCTAATTTGCCCACGGAATTTATTTACGGCACACCCCTAAATATATTTTGGCTAACCTAATTCATTTGGGCAACCTAATTTTCCCAGGCAATCTCCTAATTTTCTGTTTATGGCAAACCTTCTATAGTTTTTTGCAAACACCTCGGAAGAAGTTGCGGCCATGCCTCAAACGTTGCGTAAGCAACCGTTGTACGTATTGCGGCGCTTATTTACTGCCCCCTAATGTTTTCGACCATGGGTCAATTTTTTTGCCCACGCGTAATTTTTGATCTTCATTTAGGGGCCTTTAGCCATTTTTTGATGTCTTAACCTTTTTGTGTCCTTCCCCTTTGCTCCAAAGCTGACAGAAACCATGGGTCAATTTTGACCCACGTAATTTATTGTCCTTCCTTTATGGGCTTGAGTCTCTTTTTGAGTCTAACCGTCCTTGTGTGAGCCTATGATATTTAGGCCGGTTGGACCTTCCATATACCATGGGTCATTTTTGGCCCACGCTACATTTTACCCACTCTGGCCCACCCGTCAACATTATTTCCGCTTACACTAAGCTTGAATGTAATGTCATAGTGTGAATCTTTCGACTAAACTTGAATACACCTATAACACACAACACACACACACACACACACAACACCACACACACAAACACACACTATACACACACACATCACATCATACACAACATAAAACTACACTGAAATTAATATATCAAACCAACAATTCCCATATGACAGCTTACATTTACACAATGTACACTTACATTTACACTTAAACACACGTGACTAAAACACACTGCCAATCCACTATTGGGTCTATTGGCACACCACATTTCCTTCTACACCACTATAAAAAAAGACTAATTTGTCCTTCCTTTTAGGACTAACCCTATATTTGATGAGTTCATTATACTTATGATTTAGACCAATGATATATTGAGCCTTAGACCTTGCCACGTATACCATGCGTTCAATTTTGACCCACGCTAACTTGGAAGGCATTTGAGTGGTTCCCAATCAACCGTAAAGGAAAGTACTCTAGTGATTGTATCTTTATTAGTGTTCTATTGTGTAGGTTAATTACTCATGAGTGCCTGGTGTATTAGTTGACACCATTTCGCAGTGCCAAGTAGAAAAAGAATGCCATTAAATGAGTGCCAATGGCAGTGCCAAGTGGAGTCACAGAGAGTGCCAAGTGAGTGCCACACTATAAGTGCCAAAGTGACTGCCACCAATAGATGCCAACTCGGAGTTGCCACTTTTTTTCGAGAGCCTTTTCTACTCCCCATGAGTCTCTACCGCAAAGCCCTAATTATGTGTGGTCTTACCCCTAGGTTATAAGTAGAGCGATTCGATTGGTGTATAATACAAGCTGCTAGGATGCTACCTACTATGAGTTAGTCTTTTTCTTAGGTCATTTTAGCCTGAATATATATGTACTAGTATATAGCTAGACTATAATACTGATATACGAGATGATACTTTAAGACCGGTTATAAATAAATATATATATAGAAATAATACAAATAATATACTAAAATATATATAAAAATAATACCTCATTATAGTATTAGTTATAAATATAGATAATTATGATTAAAACCTAAATAATAAAATGATTATATATATATATATATAATAACAAGAATAAATAATATTCCCATTATATATATATATATTATCACTTGCACACACACCTTATCCACCACAAATACGACTATGAACACTTGATATTACAGCACATTCACTTATGTGACACCTATACACACTATGACACTATATATAGCGCCTTACACTCTCATAGATCCGTACATTAAACCAATATTACCACTTAGCATTCTCACACCCATCACTAACAGAGATACACTTACAGTCTGACGAGCATACATCACAACTTGATTAATTTGTGATGCTCTAACTTATGCACTCAACTTTGAAGGTTACGAATCTTAATGATGTGACTACATCATTATGATGACGACATCTGTGATACTGCAAGCATATATTTGAATGAATATCATACTAATCATAGATGAATACACACTTATTATGGTATACATCAGCTCTGTAACCTACACAAAGTTAACAGGAGTGTTAATATTAGATGCCTTTATCCCCTAGTTCATAAGGTTGCGTACCATCAGGTAATGTGAGCCGCATGCAGCTCTCCCGTGGAAGACCCGATCGAACCCAGCACCCGCGAGTGCGAGTGCCCAACCGTCAGTTGCCCGGCCCGCCCGCGGTGTGCGGCCCGCGGATGGTGGCGTCAAGGATACCCGCCCGCGCGAGCGCCCGCAGGGCGCCATATTTCCGCGTTCCCGCCCGGCGCGGTGCGCCCGCAGCGCGCAATATTCCTGCGGAATGAGAAAAAATATATTATACTATAATGTCATTCATTTATTTCATACTTAAACATTTCAAAGAATTCTTCAAATATACTATGAGTCATTCATTTTTTACTACAATTGTACGAAATTTATTAAAAACATTTTCAGCGAACCTAAAACTGTACTCATTAAAAGACCTATTATTTAACACATATATTTATTAACATTATTTTTTACTTAATACTTTTTACTTAATACTTTTTAATTTATTTAAAAATTTTTTAAAAATTGTTATGTAAAAAAAGGAAAAAATCCAGAGTGTCTGATGATGAATCATTGTGTTTTGCAATTTTACGAAATATTTATTAAAAAC
This sequence comes from Trachelipus rathkii, assembly GCA_015478945.1. Lineage (NCBI taxonomy): Eukaryota > Metazoa > Arthropoda > Malacostraca > Isopoda > Trachelipodidae > Trachelipus > Trachelipus rathkii. Next base: position 92,745 of record JABUQX010002258.1, on the reverse strand, counting down.
ATTAAGACTCTTATGACCTAGTCCTTAAAGCAGTAAACGAGTAAAATCCGAATAGATTGGTGTTACCTAGAACTAGACAAGACGGTTGATTAGTATGCTTTGTGGTTTACTGGTTTTATCGCTTCTTATAAACTCATGTGAGTGTTTATATTACTGCCTTGTAACTTCATATGTTTTACTGCTTTAACTCACATATTTTAACATTAACATACCTTAAAGCCAGTAAATCAGTAAACTCAATAGATGGTGTTACCAAACACCTAAGGGATTAGTATGCTTTTGTTTTACTGCTTTACTGCGTGACTCTATGACATTCACTGCATCGTTTAGCGTACATGTATACATACACGCTCAGCGTGTGTTACAGTATAAAATCCTCAATGTATACAACGTAAACAAGTTAAAAGCATCGGAATGATTTCAGAGTGTAATCAAACGATGTACCTAACACCTAGGGATTTAGTATGCGTTTGTTTTAGCGTCGTTACTGCTTTATACATATTGCGTGTGACAATTCAGTGGCGTGCGTTAATTAATCGTTGACAACCGTTGTACAGCATATCATGCTGTGTTGCGTTAGTGCTGTGAAGGCGTTTCTGCTTAATCTATTTAAATACGTGTAACGGCTTCTTACATGGTGCGTGTTAATACTCAATGTTATGTTTACTGCTATAACTTCATATATTTATTAGGAATGAGTTTACAATATCCATGTAAAAACAATGTAGATCAAGTAATAATTACAATGAGGAGGTTAGTGATGCGCTAACAATCTGCGAAGGTGTATAAGTGTAAAGTTAGTTATGGTGCGTGTTGGTTTTGTGACTTGGCGTTGTAGCTTGCTGAGATCTGCGTACCTGAGTAATAATTAATAACTCAGAGTCGCTTTAACTACTGATATTTTTACTGCTATATATAACCATCCATGATATGTTTAAGTTGCTTTAACTCATATGTTAAGAACTGACTTTAACTCAAATAATGTTAAATATAATTAAATATACATATAAGTTGATATATAATATTATATGTTATATATAAAATAAACATATTATATAAATTATAAAAGTTTATTATTATTTTTATAATAACACTTTATCAAATTAATATTAATAGTTATTTAAATATATATTGTTATTATCTTAAACCTTATTGTAATATTATAAATAAAGGAATAAAATATACTGATAATATTATTTACTTCATGCCTAATGTTATTATATAATTTTATAGAACAGTTCACAGAGACCACTTCCACACTACCCACACACAACAACACACACAACCAACACACAACACACACAAACACACATCAACCACACAAACTACAAATCACAATTCAACAATAATATACACTAACACACGAGCACAATATGACCACTACAATATATATATATAAATTACCCATAAGAGTACTTAACATTTACACTTTATACACACATATCAAGAGTTTACATCATTCACACCACAACACACAACACACACTATAATAAACAACACAATCACTAGTGATCAATCTTAACACAGCGATCACATTCACATTATGACACTATACAAATTAATTACCAAATTAAATATTTAAGCATTATATATATATAATAACACTTAAAAATACACATCAGCAAGAGTACAGACCACCAACCACATCACTATACACTAATAATTAATAACACAAACATTCCACAGTATTAAGAACTAATAATGAAAAAATATATACAACAAACAGTTATCACTATGTACCAGTAATACATTTTACAGCATAGGAAAATCTTTAATATCACAATATACAGCACACACACACACAGAAGACCATGTTACTTACACAGAATTTATCTTACGAAACCAGCTACAAGAGATTTACTTACACTTCAACTACACAACACATCAGCGACAACACACCACACACCACACACCACACGCCAGCACTCACTTTATAACGTATACGATAATTTATTAAAACATTTTATGTTTTTATTAATACACGTAAATGACCACGTACATTTATAATACTCATTCAAATATAACTAGAATTATTTTAGCTCAAAAATTGTCTTAAACTGCTATAATAATGATTCATTATCTTTGCTTCACTAGGCCCATTTATATTTAACATTATGTATATTATTTTCTAATAGAAAATTGCATAAACTAAAACTTAAGTATTAAAATAACTTTTACTAAAAAAGTCGAGAATAAGTCCTAAAAGCAAGCATATAGATATTTTACTGTTTACACTTAAAGAGCAAAGGTAAAAAAGAGGAGGTAAAGGCTAAATCAGAGAATCAAGTAAGAACCGAGTACAGCTTTACCGTTAGAACACCCCCTGCTTAAAACCCCAAGCTAGGAGTTTGTCACAACAGTTCCCAATAAGGTGTCTATAACTCTAAATCCCTTACTCGCCTTTAATACATAGCGATCTTATTTAGCGCATTGTAATATAAACCGATATAACTAAAATAACAAAATAAGTTCTGCTCTGTTAACATTATCTTATTCTTATCTCATTATAAATCATTTCTAAGTTATTATAGTTTAAAAATTAACATATTATTTCACTTACAATTTTATATTATTCGCTCGATGTTAAACTTAAAAATGTTTCAAAGTTTTTTAAATATAAATTATTGAGTAATTGTCTTTATTATTATTATTATTAATCTAAGCTCTTACAAAAATTAAACAAATCAACATCAACAATTAGAAACCAAACAACGGGACCTTGCACTCCTTTACAAAGCTACGAAAGACTAACACTAGCTCTCCAAAATGAATGAAGTAATGGATAGTATAGACCAATAAGAACTTACTTATAGACCTAACCAAGTTAGTAGAGGATAGTAATCCATTTTGTCTGTGAGCCCGCTGTAGGGCAGCGAGGTTTAGGCCAATTCCAGGTCACCTAAAGATATATTTAACAAGACTTTAAGCAAGCCCACGCTTTTTCGCATGATAAAGATATGTGGTATACCAGAACCATAAACTACGTTAGGCTCATTAAATAAACAAGGATGCCTAATTTAGGTATAATCTCTTTTTGAATTCGGATGATTCCCAGAAGCACGCAATGCGGATAGGTGTTTAAGTATCTATCCTAATTACACAGAGATCACAAATAGAAGAATAACTAATCCTATTGATATATCACACCCTAAGAGAGTATATCTATATATATATCTCTCTATAACTGGAGTATAAACAGAATATACTGTTCAAGACTAGTAAATCAATTGACATAGGAATACATGGATTAGAAGAGGTTCCAATACACGCAGTATGGAGATAAAACGAGAAAGTGAGATTGTGAAGAATTTTTCCAGTTTATCTATAAGGCATGAATATAGGTTAACCCGAGCTAAGGACTAGAAAAAGTTACACATAGTAAAGGTGATCCCATATAAATTAACGATACTAGTATGACAGAATTGGAGTCAGAGAGGACTCTCAACTATTTGTAATAACTCTAAGATATATAAAAGCCTCATGTTAATCAGTGTAAACCAAAAGAGGCCTGTATACTTTATAATAACCCCCTTCTGGTTTAGGTCATACCATCTGATGAATCTCTACTGCACACTTAGCCGCAAGAGTTTGAGATAAAATACAAGTTATGGTCATAAGTAAGATATCGCTAATCTCAATTATGGTAGGATGCAGAATGAATAGAAAAAGGTTTATCGTGAGATATATCGAGAGCTAACTTTTAATATAGGTCTTGTTGCTTTCTACATTATTATTATACGTATGAAAAATATAATAAATTGAAAATAAATAACCATTATATAGAATAATATAAAATAAGTCATAATGAACGTTATTTCTCTGTAATAAATATTTATTTAATTATTCAACTATAGAATATAGTGACCTATATATAATGAAGTTCACTAAGGATTATAGATAGGTCACCGTGACGTTCAAGTGCTGAAAAAACAAAAAGAGTCGCACAACAGACGCGAACTTGATATATAGTATCTCGGAACGGTACAAATAAGCCCGAAACGCGTGGTAAAGTAGGAAAATCAGTAATAATATACTGAATGCCATGACGGGTCGCGAAAATTAGAGTGTGTGTGTAGCGTGAGATAGTTCAATTATCGGTGCCTGGTGCAAATAATGCGAGCGGCTGCGGGCGCTGCGCGGGTCAGGGGCTGTGGCATAGCGATTCCGTCACTCTCTCTATATAATAGTCATTATGCTGTGCGCCTCTCGAGCACTCCGCGCGCGTGCCGCGCAGGTACGCTCTCGGAATACGGCGGCACTATTGCGGTGATAATATTAGTTTGCTGCGCCCGCCGCGCTGTAGCTGAATACGTCATGCTAAGCGGGTGGGTCAGCATTTGGAACGAACTATATAACATGTGTCAAGTGCGGCGTGCGAGTTAGGCGTTGTTATTTCTACGCAGAGAGTCGCCATCTGCGGCGCCCCTGTTGTGAGTATGCATTATGTCTTGTTTATTACATGAAACCATCAGAGAGCAGTAGAATATTATGTAATCTTCTGCTCTAATAGGTTAGGCGCGTAGAAATGAGCATCAAAGATTGGCTTCAATCAATAGAATCGAGAATCATCACAAATACGACGTGAGGTTATCATAGAAGAAGACACTTTCAGGTGCAATAGATGAAGGTCTATCAAAAGACTTACATACATTTAACAGTAGTGCATTCTCTCGAATAGCTGGAGCATTTTAAATGCTGGAAGTGTGTAATCACAAAGTTGAAGGCATGCAAAGTTGGCTCCCAAAGTTTTATGATACAGACCATTCAACTGAATGAATAAAAAGTGGGTTTGACGCTATTAATGAGGTAATGGTGAAAGAGTTACATCTATTGCGTGTGTGATGCAATAGTATAGGGAGGGGTAATATGTTTAAATGTATAAAGTTGGTATCTCTGCATGTGGTACTACAATATGAATAGGTGTCTTTATAGACTATTAATAGTGTAGATTTAAAAGTTGACTAGTTATAAATTATTTGCAATTATTAAGTATTTTTTAGTAAATGTGATCCAATAACTGAGAACTTTTGTCTGTATAAATCTAAATCTGATGAAAATTAGCGGAGTTGAGGATGGTAAGATAGTGTACAGTAGACCGTAGACAATAAAGTAGAACTTAACATTACCTTTGAATAATAGGATAGGTTAGTTAAGGTAAAATAAATATAACTTTACTATTAATACATTTAATAAGTCATCTTTACGATCGTAAGTATATATATAGGTGTAACTTTATTAAGCATATAAATAAAATACTTTGTTACAAAATAATTATAATAATTAATGATAATAGACTAATTAAGTATGCTAGATAAAAAAATTTACGTACACTAATTAACCACAAGAAAGCGAGTAACATGCCTAGGCCATAACCGTGTCAGTCAGACCATGTGTACACCAATGTCGATATCTCCTTCATTACCTTCTCAAGGAATTAGTTAACTTAATCATTAGGGTAGACACCCATATGTGAATAAAATTAATTCAGGACGCCTCAGAAAACTGCGTGATGTTCTGAAAACAAATAGAGAAAAAAAGATGCACATATCAGCTTTGGCACTAAAATTCGTAACACATGTTTTTCAACGATGAGACCACTTATATCCAGTCCAACGACATGGGTGATACTACTATTTCTGCATACTGCATACAATATTGCAACTCAGATGTGTCAAGTCACGAACAATAGATTATGGCAATGACTCACTAGGCATCAACCTCGACACCTTCACTACTATATGAACTTAGAGTAAAATACTCAACGAGATATATTATTTTGTAAAAATAATACCCACAAATGAGTAATGCGTAATACTGAAATGGGATTGGATTACCCAGCTCAAAGCCATCAAAGGAGCGGGCGGCCCAAAACGTGACTCTCATTGTAAGTATGGGGAAATAGGTCAAATATGCATGGTCAAACCCAAGGGGAAGACATTCATGGTTCACGAACGACGTGCGTAAGCTATATAGGGACTTAGGGTGGAAGGTCGTGGGAGGCCAGTGAGATGTAGTAAGGCGTGGAGCAGGCGTAGAGTAGATAGTGATCTATCAGCGTCGAGGGTTCGGATGCTTGTGTCGGCGTTTCGCGGGCACCGGTGGTTGCGCGCTGTGGCGGGCGCTCTTTGCGGGGATGTTTGTGTGCGTGTTCGAGTCGGTGATCTACTATAGAATGCGTATGTTGGGTGTGAGTGAGGGTGAGATTGTGTGAGTTATCTATTCTTGATGTGATGGAATGTAATTAAGTGTGTAGTGTTAGATGTTGACCGTAACGTCTCAAATAAGAGTGATAGGTGATTAATCTTCCATAATGGTATAGGAGTCAAATAATGAACCGGAGGTGCACCCTCAACAAAGCCTAGTAACAATTGAGAAAGTACAAAGAGGTGTAGGACACTTAAAATCACCGTGGTCTATTAAATGACAAATCAGATTATGATACACCATCTTGAAAGACCATAGACAGCCGTTAAGCGATGCTAATTAGATCCGAACAAATATATGATTGTTGAGGCACAAAAATGACCCATCGGAGCTGATCAAGTGCGTAGCCAAAAGTTAGCGCGTGGGCAAAATGACCCACGTCTAAAGAGTAACCGAATAATAAATCACAGGGCACGGCTGAGGCCTACAAAAAATAATACAGAAGGTGGGTAGTGTGTGAGCTGTGATGAGAGCGTGTGCGAGTGAACCAAACCAATTGTGTCGCGAGCAACACCTTCTTCTCTGTACGCACAAAGGTGCACATACGCTAAAGAAGTAGTCAGGTTACTAGCTCGAATAAGATAGAGTGTGTACTCTGTGCACCACAAAATACGACGATGACTCCAAAAAGGATAAAATCTAAGTTTTCCTTTCCACTAAAATAAAAACTGTCAGGTGGTATAGGGAATGTCCTCAATAAAATACGCGTTGGATCCCGAAAAATGTTCCGTGCAGTGCCTCAAAATTGACCCATGTGGAAAGAATAAAGGGATAATATAATACTCCAAAAAGGTCAAGGCCCAAAAGTCAAGGTCAAGGTTAAAAAGTTCAAGGTCAGTCAAAGCAACCGTAAATGGGCAAAAAATAGTAAAAGAGAATAAAATATTGAATCTATCCTCAAAAAAAGCCCATACAGGTAGGTCCGGAACGTCTCGGTGGGTTACAATGTACCCAAACACCAGAGGGCACGGGCCCTGACCCTAACCTACTTTACCTATTTATAGACCTATAATATTAGTATAGTATTAGTAGTACTTAATAATCATGTAATTTCAACCGATTAGTAATATATACTACAAAATATATAGGTCATTATTTAACCTAAAATTTTAGGAGTTAAAGACCCTCTACGTATGTTATATATTGCACCACAATTATTTATTAACAGAATATATTAAATATATAATATACTATAAGTATTAGAAATAAATTATATTATTATATATTTTGACTATTATGGAATTAATATTTAGGCCTACCATTAAAATTTACGCCCCGACGCTATCATTATATACTAAAATAAATAGCGATTATCCTATTTATTATATTAGGCTACTATAATAAAGTAGTTATTTCATACACATATTTAATCAGAGTAATAATATATTAATATATAATTATATATTATTATATAAGATAGTATGTCAAGTATTCAGTAATTATTATACTAAAGTAAAAAATAATCTATACAACGATATTTCTCGTGATTATATATATATAGAATTGTCAAAAATATAGTAGTTATAACATATTATAACGTATATATATATAAAAGATAATAAATTAAAAGTAGTATTTACCATAGAAAATTAAGTGAATTTAATTATAAATAAAAAACTTATGTAAATATATATATATATTTTATAAGTTATAAATACATATCTAGAATATTTATTGTATAAATAAATATTAATATAAATATAAATTAATATAAATTCACTGTACTAATAAATAATTAAACTGTATTTATTTATAAATTTAAAATATAATATACTTAGAATAATTGAATATTTTAATCTAGCAATAATAACATATATAATATTATATTAATATCATTAGTAGAAAGAACTTATATTTATTTATATATATATTTAATTATATTATATATATATTAAATACTTATTAGACATTCTAAATAAAATTAGCTCTATTTGAAGACATAAAAATCGGAATTTACATATACATATATAATAGTCATTAAGTTTAAAGTATCAATTAAGTAATAAATAATACGTGGCTAATTAATAGTACTTAAAGGATATATATATGTTATAGATAGTATATTATATAAGAGTATATCATTAAATATGATGAGGTATATATTATTATATGAACCCTTACTAGAATTTATACTTGATACATTATTTCAATAATATTAATTTGCTATAACAATAATTTATAATAAATATAATGTTATTTATGCAATAAATAATTATCTATTATAATATTATATATAATAATTTTATAGTAAGCGTTTAACAGTGTTACACTTTGATTTTAATTAACGTGGAATCAAAAAATTAAATAAATCATTTTATAAATAAACTAATAATAAATAAGTAATTTATAACAGTTAAGACTATTATTTGTAAATTACTTTTAAATTATACTTCAATAGATATATGGTTGGATATTATATTTATATTAAGAGTATAAAGTTCATTAATTTCTAATACATCGCAACGCGCAATAATCCATTTTTGATATATATATATTTATATGTGAATAATTGAGTAATATAAATAGATATACGTGTTTATAAGTTAAAATCAATATAAATGTATTTTATTATATAATATAAGTAATATATTTTAGAAGACTTTCTCTAAAAAAATAACTGTAAAAATTTAGCATTATTATTGGTATTATTTTGAGTACTTTTTTTTAATTTTTATTTTGGAAGGTTAAGTTACGTTATAATAAGTATATAATCTAACTTTAATATGGAATAAGTAACACGCTTCAATTTTAGTTCTCACAACCCTGTTAAAACGAACAGTGTAACATTATCAAATTTCAATGAAACTTACTAACTTATTGTCCTGGGAATTATGTGTCATATTAGAATTTCTTATGAAAGTGGACGTTTTTGAATGACACGCGTTCAAACCTGAAAGCAATTATATTGAAATTGTAAGCTGTTTATCCCTATCCCGATCACGTGTGAGTAATTATCGAATTTCATTAAGTCGACATTCTTAAGTGTTAGATGCTCAAAACTTTAAGGCAAATTTAATAATATTTCTCATAGTTTAATGTTCATTTTAGAAGGGTTATGAGTGTGTAAAAGGAATTTGAAAGTAAATGTAGATGATGATGATGGTGGTGGGTGAAGATTGAAAGTAAGTGTAGATAATATTGAGGTAATGGTGGTGGGTGAGAAGAGTCCGCGGTGAGAAATCAAGTTGGATGAGGAGTAACTGGAACAAGTATCCGAGTTTAAATATTAAGGCTATATGTTGGATGATGCAATGTAGCAGGAAAATTGTGAATGGTAGGAAAGTGGCTAGTGCAATTAATCCTTGGTGAATGCAAAGAAACTAAGTCTTGATTGCTCTAGGGTTCTGCATGAGATTATGTTGTCACCGGAGTTAATGTATAGTAGTGAAATTACAGTGTGGAATAAGAGGTATAGATCTAAGGTGCAATCTGTTCAGATGGAAAAGCTTAGGGGTGTGTTAGGTGTAAGAAGAACTAATAAAATGAGTAATGAACGTGTTAGGGAGTTATGTGGTGTGAAGAAAGGCGTAATTTTGAAAATATATGTGTATGTAGTAAGATGGTTTGGTCATATGGAAAGGATGGATGATAGTTGGTTGATTAAGCGGATGTATAGTGGCGAATGTACTAGGAATCGACTGGCTGAGACCTAAAAATAATGGATTGAGTCAGTAAAGGAGTGTCTGAAGGAAAGGAATGAGAGTTTGGCAGAGGCGCTAAGGTACATAATAGGATTGAATGGCAGGATTTGGTGAAGGGGCATGACTGTGGACTTGGCCCAGACCCAAGGGATTAACCTTACATAGACGAGATATCAAAGTGGGGGGTCTGTCGCGGTGTTGTGAAGCCCTAGAATGGATTAATGGCTGCTACGGACTCCCACTTAAGGGTATGAGGGGAAGTTGTAGGGAGCTTTCCTTTCGAGGTAACTATCCTATTTCCGTGCAGTTTACGCACCCTATTCCTATATGTGGGAAGTGAAGGGAAGATAACGAAAGAAAGAAAGAATATATATATATATATATATATATATTATAATATATATTATATATACTAGATATATATATATACTATATATAGTATATATATATATCAGGATATATATATATATAATATATATTATATACTATATATATATTAGGATAGTATAGATATATATATTAGTGATGGGACGATTCCAAATTACCAGCCGATGCCATTCCGATTACCGATACCAGTCAATAGTGCGATCCGCATCTTTGAAACAGATGTCTTTCAAAACTATTGAAGAATGGATTGCCGACTTAGCAGGTATTGTGATATGATGTGTCCAAGCCATATTTTGTTTATGTTAAGAGAGTCAACAAAGTTGGTGCTTAGAACATTGCAACTTAGTTTTACTCCTTTTAGTTTTCTGAAATATTCCCGTAAGTGATCTTTTTCCTTTTCTGTTTCTTTTCTTACCTGTTCTCCTTCCTCTTTATTCTTCTTAGCATAGGTTCCTTATATTTAAATATTAATGCACATTCTGTATGTATACTACCTCTATTGGCTCCTCTTGATATTTGGATTTTGCATAACTTGCAAATAGTTTTTGATTGATTCATCCTTTAGCTATCCTGGTACCGACAGTTACATTTCCAATGCTGAAACTTTTTGATTTACAAGGAATAGAATCAATAGATCCTTCTTTGGCTGATGGGTAACTGTTTGCCATGATTATTTATTATTGCAAATACAATGTTTAAACTTTTAATTGTTATTAATTTTATATTTTAATAATCAAGAATTATTCTTTATAATAAAATGCTGAATCATCTCACAAAGCTTTAACATTTTGAATAATACTATATATATTATAATATATACTATATTATATTATACTATATTATATATATATATATATATATATATATATTATAATTATATATATATTATATATATATATATATATATTATATATACTATATATATATATGTATATACTTATATATATATCTGTATATCCTTTACATTACAAAAAAGAAATATTAAAAGTTTAAACGTTGCCATTTCGGGAAATTATTAAAGGTTTTCATTCAAAAAAGTACATACAAAGTCTGCATAAAAAAAAAACTGGAAAAACAAAAATTTCAAGTTCTATTTTAATTCCTTTAGCTTGGACTTTAAGAAATTGAAAATTTTTTGTCCCTCACAAGTGTGCCTAAAGGGAAATTGGATAAGACAGCACTGTGTGTGTAAGTCGTCTGTGTATGCACAGAGTGATATTTTGAGAGAAACGAACAACTTTCAGATAACGTTTCGTTAAGGATGTCTGTTATTAGATATATCTTTTCAAAAACAGTGTGCAATTTTTTAAATATTTGTAAAATAAAAATATTAATTTGCGATAATATATTAATGAGGTACATAATGTGTATTCATTGCTCCAATATTACAGCCTACAAGAGAAAAGTATAAACTGACCTCACTACGAGTTCAGAACGCGGCTAATATATATAATTATCAAACACATGTAATTAACATAGAGAAACGTATGCCCAAATATGTCGAATAGGTCGGAACAAAACTAAAACAACCGGGACAAACATTGGCAACACAACTGAGACCTGCCAGCCCTCCACTTGACTGTCTGAAAAACATAAATTCACCAAACATGATAAATTAAGCCTATACAGTAAAGACATAACAGGACAGCTCAATTCCAGTTTTCATTTAATAAATCAGTACAATATAGCGCACGTGAGACACTGAAAATTAAAAAATCACAAAGCTATAGCCACCACCTTGACGAATAAATCAGCTATATTGAAAATATCTTAAAGGAAGGCCCCTCAACAATAAACACATTTACAGATTGATATTACACAAGAAAATCGGTCAAAAGAAGAACGGATACAATTTTGCACGATTCCGATATCCCTGCAACAACACCAAGCCGATGTCCTCCGATACCGCGACCTATAATCTCGATCCCATCATAATACATAATACATAAACCCACTTCATCAATTATAAACTCACCATATATAATAAATAATATACCACACACGGCCTAATACCACCATATATATAGCTATGCATACGTATCACAGATACCCTATACCGTAACGTACATACAAACAGTAGGATAACCCCAGTATAAATAAACCCAAAAAAACACCAAAACATAATCAAATACATAAACCAGCTCAATCATAGTAGTATAATATACCTACGTATTATACACTCATACTATATAATCATTATATATGATTATATTACTATACTATATATAGATAATCTACCCAACGACTAATACTAATCTAATCAAACTACATAAATTTGTACTTCGCTTGTACAAAAATTACGACTGGATACTGTATATAATAATAATATATATATATAATATTATTATATATATATATTATAATATATATATTATATATATATAATATATAGTAATATCATATAAGGAGGAAAAAGAAAATACTAAAAGCGTGCATACGTAGAGAGAAAACAAGAGGTAACGTGGAACAGTTTGGAGGAGATGGATGAGCACATACAAGGGATAGGGAATCTCTTCATGGAAGGAAGCGCAGAAAGGTTAAGAATAGAGAATAAGGGGCCGAATTCTGCTTAGGATAATGAATGGGGATCGTGCTTTTGTAACTGATGAAATGGATTTGAGGGAGTGTGGAAAGAACACTTTCGAAAATTCTGCACCAATATTAAACAGTAATGATCAGGTGTTAGTGAATGTGTGTGGTTTTGATGGTGCCAAGAAGGAATAGTTATTTGGGGATGATGAAGTTATTAGGAAGGAGAAGGTATTGGGTAGAGGTAATGGATAAGTGAGAAAGTTGAAGAATGGAAATCTGCCAGATATAGATCGAAAAATTAATACCGAGTGACAATCGATTCAACAGCATGCGAGAGGCCCGAGATGAGTGATTGATTGGATTTGGAAGTTGTGGTAACGAAGCGTTTAAGGAAGAGGTAAATTCCAAGGGATTGAGGAGAGCGGTAATAGTACCCCTTAAGGGAGATGGAGGGAGGGAGGAAAGGGAATTGAAAAATATGATTGGAATAAGTTTATTGAGGTTGTAGGGAAGATATATCTATATTTTGGAACATTGAAAAAGATGCAGTCGAAGTGAACTGCAGCGGACTGAAGTTGAGACTGCAAAGAAACAAGAGCATGCCGTTTAGGTCAGGTTAGCAGCGACTCCAGAATGAGGAATCAAATCATTTACATAACTGAAAGACAAATGATGAGAAAATTGACGGAGAAAGAAGAAATAAAACTTATTACTATTAGGTCCTTCTTATGGATTAAAATACAAAAACCAGCGGGAATGGATAGAGATTAATAGGAAGCTTTCAAATCATGGCAAGGTATTTTAGTGATATAATGGTGTTAAAGACCAGTCGGTAGGCTTCTGATATGAATCCAAAACAGATACTGAATATGACGCAGAGCTAGGTGAAGCCGTCGCACTGCTAACAAAGAAGAACAATAGGGATGTACAATGCCGATGAGTTTGGTTAGACATTAATAGCGGCAGTGAACGAACAGGTTGTTATACCTGTCTCACGTGGTTATTCACATGATGTATAATGGATCGGAGGTTATAGAGGAATCGAGTGGGGATGGCAGGAACATTTACGGTAGGTCTAGAAATGATAGGAGAAATGGAGAGGAGTGGAGAGCGTGCCATAAATCCGTAATTAGGATAATGCGGAGAATGATTTGGTTTTGCTGATGCGCAGAACTATCTGAAGAGAGTATTGAACAGGACTTGGTAGACGAGATATTAAGGCGAGGGTTATGTCACAAACGAGCCGGTTTGAAACGATACAATCGATAAGTATAAGCAGTACAGGTTTTGGATTGGAATATGAGCAAGACAGTACTCCAGTTGAAAGACTTATGGGTTAGATCACGATGAGCAGCTGAGCAGCAAGTGTCACTGCGTAATATAAATACATTTAGAGAGTACGCTAGATGATTGCGATGAGAACAGGGAACGGATGAATAGCAGAAGTGTAAGTAGGAAAGTTAGGCAATGGCAGGAAGGTACGGATGCAATTAAAATCCGTTGGTGAACCGAACGAGGGACCCTAAGTCTTGAGTGCGCGCTAGAGTCTTACACTAACGAAGCGGTATGTCGTTACCTGTGTATATTGACCATGGGTAAGTGATGCTATACGTCTGGCGAAACATAAGGAAGTATAGAATCAAAGATTCAAATAGTAGTTCAGAAAACCAATGACAATTCACCTTAGGGGCATGATACTGGTGTTAAAGAATTATAAAGAAGTTGGTTTGAACATATTAGGAGAGTTGTGTGGTGTGGAGAAGGGGTTAAATTGAGAGAGAATAAATGAAAGATGTTGAAGATGCCGTTGGTCATGTGGAAAGGAATGAATGATAGTCGAGTTGGTTAAGCGGAATGAATACTAGTGGCAGAGATGTGTTGAGGAACGACGGCCTGGGAGACCGAGAGGAAGTGGAATTGAGTCGGTGAACGAATGTGGAAGAAAAAGTCTGAAGGAGAGAAATGTATGAGTTTGCCCGCAGAGGCAGAGAAACAAGAATTCACAACCAGGTGCATGAAGTAGAGACGAAATATGGCACGAGAAGCGTTTAGTGAATAATCTGGGGGCATGGTAATGATGGCCACACCTCGGGCCAGGGGATGAACCACTTCAACCATCTGCACGACCTTACGCCATAGTGAAGGCCGCCACCCAACAAAACGATTCCAACACCAACCCAAAAGCGTGCCCCATGTGATATCGCCCACTAGGGCCATCGAGATTTTACTGTCTAGACGAAAGCTCTCCACTACTTAATCCAAGGTTAATACGACAGAAGAGCTGACGCGCAGGCTAACGGCTGGGACTCTTCTTATTACATACGACCAGTTAATGTCATAGTTCATCCTTACTCGCTTACACCTTGTTCCGATAGCATAAGCTACAAGCACCCTTACCCCCATTCTTGGGGAGAGGGAAAGGTGAAGGAAAGGTGGGGCAAATAATGAAAGTATCCTATATAAATAATATAATATACTATAATATAGTATATTATATATATATTATATATCTTATATATATCATATAATAGATATATATTATATTATATTTGTGTATAATATATATATTATATATATATATATATATTAGTATATAATATATATATATATATATATATATATTACTATACAATCAATATATATATATAATATATAATTATACTAATGAATACTATACTCACTATATAAATATTGAATAACGATACTACGCGTATATACGTAATATATCAATATCAAAGGAAACCTAATAGTGAAGGAGAAGTGGGAGAGGTGATGGATTGTAAGTTAGGAAAGCGGCACATTTGATTTGCTCGCTGTGACTTGAAACAAAGATGGAAAGAAACCGGTGAAATGAGTGGGCGTGCGGTGAAAATGAGTGGCGTGGTGTGGAAAGGAATGAGAGGAGAGAGGAGGAGTTGCAATTTTGAGAGTTGACTTGTGGTACAGAGCTATGGTAGCTTTTGTGTGTGTGAAGTTACTAGAATTTCGAATGGTTAAATTAAGTTTGAAAAGGTCAAGCGGTATGTGTGGTTAGTAACGTATGGTCGCATCTGAGCGGAGAATGATGAGGGGAATAAGACTTTATGGAAACATCTGAATGATGTTTTGGATATGGGGTGAGTAGGAGCTTCAGATTGATTGTGTTGGGCGACCTAAGGTTGGATAGGTGGATCAGAAAAATGGGATGGTATAACAGGTGGTTTTAGAGGTGTCGGAGAAAATGAGCGTTGGAGAATGGTAGAGAAACACGGGTGATGATTTCACGAAGAACGAACACCAAAACCAACGAAAAACACAACACAATAAAACCCCCGTCGTGAGGAGAGAGAGTATGATAGTGCTAAGCATTACTTTCTTATAAACACAAGGAGGTATCCATAAGTAGAACCCCTCGCCAGACTTGGATGTACGTAGAGATGGTATCGACACGCGAAAGCAGTATGATTGATTGATTTTGTGTTGCTGAAGAAGGAAATGTTGAAGTAATGTTGTGTTGGATGCTAAATTAGTGAGGGGCAAGAAATATAGGAATGGAGATCAACCGGTACATTATAATACTGGAACTCTAGTAAAAAAATTCAACCATAGACTCCAAGCAAGTCTTGGAGGGCTTGAATGAGCCGAGAGGAAGGTGAAACGAAAGGAAAGTGGGCAGAAACTAGAAGTGAGAAGTAAACAGACCGGGACAACCGGTACCATACAACGATAAAGATATCTAACGAGCGCTCGAATGAAGTAAATCAGATTGAGGTAGACCAACAACTTGAAAAAACACCTGAACAATCTGGGACACAGGCAACACAATGAAGGACGGCAACATTCACTTACGCAGCTGCAAGGAAGTATGCTAGACAATACGTCGCCTAAAAGTAGGAAAGTAAGACAATGCTTAATGAACAGTGAGTAGGTGGAACCATGAAGAACAAGGTGATCACAAAGCGAAGGTTACAAGTAACCAAAAAGAAGCATCACACAGTCCGAATTGAGCTAGTACTACGTAAAGCCAAAATGACTGCCTACGCTTCTCAAAAGGGGAAAAAAAGAAAACAACAAAGGAGAATGTGCTCGCGAAATCCAGTATATGAAGGGAGAAAAAACAAGGACAAATAATAAGAAGCGTGCGCATCCCCCCGTTCACATGGAGAACAAGAGAGGTAAAAAATGAAACAGTTTGGCGAAAAAGGATGATGAAAATGAGGAACTTACAACGAGAACAGAAGCTTCTTCATGGAAGGCACTCCGCGGAACAAGGTTAGAATGAGCAATACAGAGCGCCGAACCATGCTTAAGAAAAAAATGAAATAGGGCAAGAGTGCTTTAAGTACACAGAAATGGAACATGAAGACGACAAAAAAAACAACAACGAAAAGTACAGTTTAGAGTGTAGAGACAACACTTCGAAAATCTGACTAACATTGAAAGCGTAAATGAAGAGGTGATAAAAGTGATTAAAAGTAAGGTTATCTGATGGTCGCCAAGAAGAATAGGTATTTTGGGATGAAGGTCATTTAATCAAAGGAGCGGTAATGGGTATAGTAAAAAGTTGAGAATTGCTTAAATCTGAAGTATGAATGAAATTACTGGTGAAATGGATCAAGAACGGCAGGCGAGATGATGAGTTGATTTGGATCAGAAGTTGTGTAATAAAGACGTTATGAGAGGGTATGAGTCCGAGGGATGGAGGAGAACAGTAATATACCCTTACTATAAGGGTAAGGGTTAGATGAAAAGGGAACTGTAGGATTAAATAGGAAGAATTGTTTATCGGTAAGTGTTGATAGGGAAGAATATATGCTCGGTATATTATAAGTCGAAAGTGTGCGTCGAGTGAGTGGTAGTGTACTGCATTGTTGAAGAACAAGGTGAGTTTAGCAGTGAATGGATAGAGGATGTGTGGATCAAATACATTTACATTGAACAAGAATGATTAAGGAAAATGAGAGAGAGAATAGTTGTATTTAGGTTTTATGAATATACCAACAGGCGTATGAATAGGATTAATAGGAAAGCTCCTATAACAGGTCGTTAGTAGTGATATATGGTGTTGGGGTGGTAAGCTTCTGAATGGAATCAAAAGTATGTAATGACGATAGTGAAGAAAAGTGTGTAAGAACAAATAGTGTCAAAGGTGATTGTTTAAAAATTAATAGGCGGAGTGAGGCAAGGGATGTACTGTCTCCTTGGATTATTGCATATTGTATATACCAAGAAAGTTATAGACAAGAATTAGAGATGGGAGGTGCAGGAAATGGTGTTAGATGATGGAGAATGGAAGAGCTTGGAGGGTGCCCTACCTATTATATAGCGATAATTTTGGTTATGTGTCGTGAATCTGAAGAGAGTTTGAGAAGGATTTTATTGAGAGAGGAATTTGGCAGGGTGTTTAAAAAAGGAAGTGGTTTAAAAGTAAACGTACATAAGAGTAGGGTATATGGTTGTGAGATTGGAGGGAACGATCCATCGGTATCTGTGGAAGTATATGTTGTTAGATGGTTGAGCAGCTAGGACAAAGGTGTCCGAGATTAAAATATTAGGATATATGTGAGATGAAAAGGGAACACTGATGATTGCACAGTGTAGTAGGAAAGCTGTAAAATAGCGGAAGGTGGACTGGTGCACATTAAATCGTATGAGTGGATGAATAAAGGGACATAAGTCTTGAGTGAGCTAGGGTCTTATACATGAGGCGGGTATAGTTGGGTTACCTGTGCTAATAGAGTATAGTAGTGAGCACTATGATCTGCGCAATAAGAGGTATAGATCTAAGTTCAATGTGTTCAAGATAGGACATCTTTTTTGGGGGCGTGATTAGTTGAGAAGAAATTGATAAATGTAGAGAATTAAACGTATTAGAGAGTTCATGTGCAGTGAGAAAAGAAAGGGGTGAAGTGTAGAGAATAAATGAAAGTAACGATTGAGATGGTTTGGTCATGATGGAAAGGATGAATGATATAGTCGGTGGTTAAACGGATGTATAGTTCTAATGTGTGTGGGAATCGACCGGCTGCGAAGAAAAAGTAGGTATGAACGTCAGCAAAGGAATGTCTGGAGGAGAGGAAATGCGAGTTTGGCAGAGGCGAGAGAAAGGGCATAAATAGGAGTGAATAGCGTGGTTTTGTGAGGGTATGGTTATGGCCCACCTGGGCTTATTGGATGAAACCCTACACTGACAATATGCATAGTGAAGGTCCGTTCGCGGTCTCGTGAAATCTCAGGGTGGATTTTCTGGACTTGCGACGAGTTCTCACTAAATAGGTATAGAGGAGGCGGTATTCTGGGCTTTCATTTATCCGACGTTATGTCGATTTTCTCTTCTACTATGTTTCTGATTTCCGTGATGCTTGTCACGCGCACTTACCCCTAGTGCTTTGGGAGGAAGAAAAAAGGTAGATGATGCATGAATCAGACAGACCCCCAAACTAGCTCAATATATATATATTTATATATATATATATATTTATATAGTATATATATTTAATATATAGTAATAATATATATATATATATATATATCATTATCTTCTGTTATGTGGCTCACATTCCTCTTATTTGCCACGCAAGTTGAGGAGAGGTTTAAGGTGCCATGTTTACAAGCATCGGAAAAGAAAAGAGTAGAGGAGAGAACATGACAAACGTCGAAAAAGAAAGCCCAGCCTTACCGCCCCCTCAGATACCATTAATAGTGAGAGCTCGAATCACAGACAAGAAAATCCACCCTAGAAGCATCATAGCGGGACCGCGCGGACCCCTCACTATGAGTAAATCGTCAATCGTAAGGAGATTCATCACCCTGGGCCCAGGTGCGGCCACAAAACCATGCCCCATACAACACCCCGCCATTCTCTTCTATCATGCACCTATTCTCGCCACTGCCAAACTCACAATTATCTCTCCTTCAGACATTCGATTCACCGGACTCAATCCACTTTCTCTTCGGACTCTTCCCCTACTATTATATATATATATATATATATATATACTATATATATTATATATAATATATATATATATATACATATAATATATATATAAATATATATTATTTGAAAATGTAAATATTCCGTAAATAAATAAATAAAAACCGGTGAGAGGTTATGGTCATGTGGAAAGGATGAATGATAGTACGGTTGGTTAAACGGATTGTTGGTGGTGAATCTGTTGTGGGAATCGACCGGATGGGGAGACCGAAGAAAAAGTGGAATTGAGCGTCAGCAAAGGAATGTCTGGAGGAGAGGAAAGTGAGTTTGGCAAGAGGCGAGAAGAAAGGTGCATTAATAGGAGTGATAGCGTGTTTTATGCCCCCCCCCCCATAGAGGAGAATAGGTCTAGAATGGACACCAACCTGGGCTGAGTGTGGCCTGACCCCGTACACTGACAATATGCGATAGTGAGTCCCCCGACGCGGTCCAGTGGAAACTCTAGAGGTGATTTTCTGACTGCGACGAGGTTCTCACTAATAGGTATGAGGGGGCGGTAAGGCTGGCTTAGCTCTCAAAGTTGTCATTTTTCTTCTACTACTTTTCTGTTTCCGTGTTGTCACGCGCCTTACCCCTAGTCTTGGGGAAAAAAGGTAGATGATGAAATGATATACGAGTATATATATATAATATAATATATATATATATATATAGTATATATATATATATATATATATATATATCATATATATATATATATATATATATATATATTTATATATATATATATATATATTCTTTCTTTCTTTCTTTTCTATCACCTTCCTTTTAATATTAAGTTGGGGGTAAGGTGCTGTACAGCATCGGAAAAAAAGCAGTAGGAGAAGCATGACAAACGTCGAAAAGAAAAGCCCAGCCTTACGCCCCCTCATGTACCATTAATTAGTGAGGAGCCTCGTCACAGACAGAAAATCCACCTTAGACATCATGGGACCGCGACGGACCTCACTAGGTAAATCGTCAAATGTAAGGGTTCATCCCTGGCCAGGTGGGCCACAACATGCCCCGATACAAAACCCCGCCATTTCTCTCCTATCATGCCACCTTTATTCTCGCCTGCAAAACTCACATTTCGCTCCTTCAACATTCGTTCACCGACTCAATCACTTTCTCTTCGGTCTATATATATATATATAACCTAGTATCTACTAGAAAATATGTATATATACATATATATATATATAATATATATATATATATGTATATTATATATATAAGGTATATATATAATATAACAGTAGTAGTAATAATAATAGCATTTACACTATACTAATAATAATATATATTATTATAACATTAAATATTATATTATATATATATTATATATAATTATATATATATAATTAAATACTATATATAATACAAAATAGTAACTATATTAATAATAAAACAACCCTCCTATATGAGCATATATATATATATATATATAAAGATGTAGATATTCCGCAAATATTGGTGGTCCAATAAAAGAACTTAATCTGCAATTTAAACTTTAGGTAATGAGAAAAATCCATAGTCACTTTCGCACAGTTTATTTAAGAGAATATATATATTATCGCTCACTTTACATTTAAAGTACAAAAAAAAAACCCAACACATAACCTTAATAACCCCCGAATATAACAGAAACATAATTTATAAGTCATAATAAAAACAAAACAAAATAAAAAACAAATACAATCTGGTAATGGAATGTTGATATGTTAAATAACATAGAAATAGAATTTATACGCCATAAGACAAAAAACAAAAACAAAAAAATATATTAATTTAAATAATCTGGTAATGGAATGTTAAATATTAAGTTAAAATTAGCACAAATTTTATAGATTTAAACTAGGCTATTTTATATTTAATAGAATGTTAGTATCATTTTCAAAAATAAACTTCCAGTAGCATCCTACTCTTTCATAGTTAGTCCTCTTTTGCAAAGGGGTCACTCCTTAAATACTTCAAGATTTCAATCAAAATCTTACAAAATTCATTTGCAGTTAGATGATTTTTAACCATAAAGAGAAGAAAAGTATCCCCAAAATTCAAGTTATGAGCTAAAATTCTGCTCAATTTCCTAAACGGCAATGAAGAATCTTTTGTTCTTAACAGAAATTTCTTATGAAAAGGTAAGCACAACAAGAAAATTATACTAATTCCTCCAATTACCAAGGCTGTCACTATGTAAACCCATGCAAATACAAAAACTTTTTCCAGCATCTCCATTAAAGTCAAGTGACAGTTCATTTCATCTTCTCTCTCGTTTAACATTTTACTTTCCTTTCCGACAAAGCAAGAAACAAATGGAGGAAAGATAACTGAGAGAGGGTCACGAAAATTATTTGGGTCTCTATGAAATGGGAGAACATTCAATACCAGTCTTGTAAATTCACCCTGGGAACAAAAATGAAAGAAATAATTACATTCACGCTCATCAAACTTAAAAATTTAAACTAAGCACACATGGGATAACTTCTTAAAGTAATATACCTATATCAAATTCAAGTATTGGGAGCACAGTACATACCATGGTACGACGCCACATAGCGAGAACTGATAACCAAACAGCAGTGCGAATAAGGTTCCGGTTTTAGGTAAAAGTTCCGGTCCGGCTTTCGAAAGCAAATATAAGACCCCGGCGCGGATAAAATAAGGACAGTCAAATAATAATACCCGACGCTTCCTCCAAACTTAAAACTGACATCGCCAAAGATAGACGTGGCGAGCCGCCTCCAAAAAAGACTCCAAATAAATAACAACCAATCAAAATATCGCCAATCCCCGAAAATACCTTAACTCAATAGCGCCAATCCAGATACTATTAAAGTAGTAAGTTCATATCATTTCAATTTTTCTCCTTTAAAATTCTCAATCCAAATCAGGAACCCCACAATAAATAACCCCAACTCTCAGTGAACTATGGACTCATAGGTATCTATGCTATTAAAAAGTCATCATAGAAACATATTGGTAAAATCTACTCTTTAAAAACCCATTTAATATGGGATACATCTGATGACAAAAGAATCGCGTTATAAGGATTTTAACAAAAAACTTAACAATAAAATTGAACCAATATATAAATCTCAGTCATATCGAGGAATAAAGTGGAACAGACTGGTATTTTTTGTATGAAAGAGAGTGGAATTCTCAGGCTAGCTACGTGGAATAAAAGACTGACAATGTATCCTATAATTCACATACTGTAATATAAAATCTCATACACATGCCCTCCAGAACAATATGTGAACTCCACAAGGAATGCAAAAACCAACAAAACCTCAACATAAATACCAACTTTACTAGAAAGAGACGTTTCCCGCAACAACACCCGAACACAAAACGTCATAGGGACATTAACTAATCTAGATCCTTCCTAAGCACTTGCCTACGGCAAGGAGCGAGTATGCTTGCTAGGGAATAATATACAGATCCCCTGCACTGAAAACTCTAGACAAGAAATCAAGACCATCTTCGGTAAAATGAAACGCAATAAAAGGAAGCCACCACAAAACAGAAATAACTAACATATGCAGAAAAAAATTCCCAACCAGTCCCCACCTCGGAATGTGGAATGAATGAAAACATTCAAGATAGATCTGAATAAATGCCTACTTAGAGTCATCATAAAAGAACTTATACATAAAATGCCAAGAAACAGTCGATTCAGGAATACTAATCCACACCGGAACATCTTTTGAAACTTTGTATAAACGACCTGGAGAACGAAGAAGAGGAAAAGACAACCGTGGACCACCAAGGACAATATTACAGGTTTAACTTGTAAAACATCCATTAGTGAAATGAGGCATGAACTAGAAGCAACTAGAACACAGAAAGAGATAATTAATTCAATACATGTATTGGCTATCCTGATTCGAAGTATGTGGTAATCTGCTAAATTTTTTTCTGCCGTGCCAGTGGATAAACATAATCTAATTCCAAAAAACTATAGATATACAATTATGAGTCAATATAAGTGAAGATACGGATTATGCAATAATGTATAATAAAAATGCATGAACAATAGATTTAATGTACAGTTCAAAAAACTCTATTCGAATCTTTTTGAAACAATGCACATTCGATGCCTTATGAAACATCTGCCGAAATTACTTTCCAGACCAAATCGAAGACTTGTGAAGCACACCATTTGTCCAAGCATAGAAGACATTACACCGGAAACCAGAAAAAAAGTAGATAAGAAACATCGACACGAATAAACTCGAAAAAGAAAGGCCTTCCCATTAATGAGAAACTCATCGCATACATAGAAAAAAAATCCTAATCCTGCTATAGGGCTCATCCACGGAGACTAGGCGACGGAACCTCAACATAGCACGTACCAAATCATTAGATATCCCGTGTCAATGTTCGAAAGATCTCATAACCCAGGAGAAGCAGGATACAATGAATCATAGATAATCCACTCAACAAAAACCCACAAACACATCCTCAATCCATAAATACATTGTACTCTTTCTTCATCGATACATAACTGTCACAACACTTATCAATCTTTCTTATCAGTAAATAATCCCTTTAACGAAGACTTCAAATCAACATTGTATCATCTTCAGGTACTCCCCAAGCCAGATCGAAATATCTAGACATACACCACAAATATAACATACAAGCCGTTACACATAGCCGGGACTATCACTCCACATCATACCATCAATGACCAAAACCATCGCAAGATTTTCGTTAATAAAATCTCTCTTCAGTTATACCCATTTTATCTCTCACACACACAGACTCGCCCAACATGATGCTTCAACTTCCTAAATGTACATCAATATCTTCACTCGGCACCTAAACAACGCTCCCTAAGACTAATGTACCTATCCTGAACACATTAGTACCTTGTAAAGACCTATACGTACATCTTTTTCGTAAAAACTATACAGCCACCTAGTTTGACTATTATACCATTAACACCACAACGCAAATAGACCTAAAAGGTAATCAACAATGCCTCAACATGCTAAGGAACTCGCCCTAGCAGCAAAGTACGTAAGACTTCCACAGATCTCTTCTACAATATCCACAAAAGTTTATTGCAACCAGATATAATACAAACCTCACAAGGACTTTAAGATATTGTCACACCCTCGCATTATCCGTTCCCTTTCAATCCAAAACTATACCCTAAATACTTTAACACTCGGATACTTTTTCCAATACTCACCATATCCACACATTTCATTTCATACCGACGGACTCTTCCTCAGTCACCTCATCACATTACATCGACATAAAGACTCTTATCATACAGCTTTACTTTCAATACCGGTCCTCCCGTTCGATCCATACTCGGAACTTGAACCCTACATCCAACCAAGATTAGAATAAATATAACAAACTTAACTATTATCAATAAATATATCTATATAAAATAAAGTATACATTATAATATAATATAAATAATAAAATTAATAAGTAGAATAATATAAAATAAATATCATAAATAATATAATATAACCTACCATAATATAATATACATACTATACTATATCAATAAAAAAATACTATATATTATCTTCATTTACCTCCTATCCCCAGAACAGTTTGGATGAAAGATAAATGAATAAGAAGAAAGGACACCTAAAGAATGGAGAAAGAAAAGCAGTAGAAAACTATGACAAAAGTCGAAAAAGAAAGCCCAGGCCATTACCGACCTCTCACATCTGTTACCAATATTAGTATAGTCCAGACACTCCGTCACAGCTCAAAAAAAATACACACACCTAAGAAGAACATAATACAAGCGGGACGCCACGAACGGATTACAACTATGAAAAAAGCATCGTCAATGTAAAAGGCGTAATCATCCATTGGGCCCTCGCGCTCGCAACTCAACAATAACAACCTTCATTAGAATATTCCGACGCCAAACGCCACGGGGAGTTAGGACCCTACATAAAAATCATTCAAACTAACAGGAAACATTCTGAGCCCAGGGCGCCATACTTCATCATTACATTGCTGCCTCAAATAAATAATTACAAATTCCTTAAACCGTTATGTAAAACCACGGTATCGGCGGTCACGGGAATACATCTATTACCTACTCCAAGGAAACTATGGAGCACCAATACACACCCGAGCCACACGCCCCCACCTCAATGTACCCACACAGTCAAGAACATCGAGGCACATTAATTGAAATTAACTTCTTTTTGGCTTAACTTATTTACAATATAAAAATAAGACTTAGCAAAACAACTGCATTTAAGAGTCCTTTTTCACACCAAAACTTTGCTGGCGGATCACAGATTTATATCCATGGAACAGTTTTTATTGCGACCCAAATATAATTACAAAACAACAGTCTATTACCCCTAACCGGACTTTCTTTTAATTTGTGCCTGTTTTATGGCTTGCGAGATGCCTACCATGGGAAAGCTCAAAGCAGCACGGTCATTGACTTTAGCCAATCTGGAGGACATGACTCATACGGGCCCTCTGATCTATGAGGAGTCCAAGCTAATTAAAGAAAATCATTTCCCAAAAGCCAAGTGTACTAACTGTGTAAGCCCAATTGTCCAAGAGGTCCTCTTAGACATCTCTGATACATTTAAAAGTTCAGGCCGTAATAAATGATATGAGTGTAAAAAGCTGATCTCAGCTTTAGAGCAAAAACTCAAAGAATAGTAATTATGACATTTTAAAGAAATTAACAAGATTATAATGAAATTATACAAAGCAGATAAAAAACATAATTGTCAATTTCAAGACCACGAAATAATAATTTTAATTAATTAATTATCTTCATTCGACCCTCCTGCAGTAGTTCAATTTTTGGATTGATCTACATCTTTTCAATCTTTTCAACGAAATGCATTCAAACGATCGATCTACTAGTGCAGACTAACCCAAGTAAAAAACAAAGAAGAAATATATATATCATCAATATATAAAAAAATGTTGATTGCTGAGAATATTAACGAATTACACTACCTCCCAGCTTATATGATCCTATAGTTGAACAAATAAACAATACCAGAACAGTTGGTTCTAGAGAACACCGACACCAATCTTATTTTCTACACGCATCCAAGAAAGAAAAACTATCGGTGCATACGAGATACTTTTAAAATATACCGTGGTTTAGCCCAACATGATTTCTTCCCTTTAAACAGAGAACCAAGACACCATCTCATTCTCTACAGTATCTTATTGCCAGCCAACCTAGTTACATTTCATTTGACAAAGTTCCAATCAGTAATTTAGAATTTACCAAGAGACGACTTGATTGGTTCTTACGAAGAAGTCTTTCTGGGAGAGTATGAATTGCGGAGAAAAAAGTGGAGAGGATCTCAAGACAAAACAAATAAGTGCCTACGCAGATTTAGGACGACATGACGACGAAAAAAACTTCTCTCTATCAAACGATAATAACACATGGCTGAAATACAATTAAGCACTAGTAAAACTATATCCTGTGTATCTAATAACTTTAGGGTTAAGCACGACAGCATCTTTCAAACACCTGAAATTTTGCCTAAAAGTGTATTTAGCAGCCAGGAACAACAAAAAATAAAGCTGAGTAGACTAATGCATTATGGACTTTATTCTAAAGATTTGCTTTTGTTGAGAAATCACCAACGCTCAATGTCATTGACCATGCTAAGGATGTGGGGACGTGCACAAACGTTGGCAACATTGTTCTTGTAAATCTTATAGTTAAAAACTTTATAAGCATTTATTCGAGTCAAAGCTATGTTTTCTACAATTCCCAATTATCCATACTCAACTTAGGAATATGAAGCATTCTAATAATCCATTCCGTGGTATAAGGCACAAATATAATAACCACGAACGAGAAATTTCAACTGCAAGCTGCAGCTCGTTAAAACAACAGAAGCAAAAAAAGAACCAACCCAAAGAGTACATTGTTAACGGCGACTATAAAAGATATTGGTCAAAACTGGTATCATAATTCCAGCACATGTACTGAAATTGTGTTCACTTTTACGAGTAGTTAAGTAACAATTAATATACACGTAGAAAAAAAGAGAGAGATTTACTAGAAGTAGAATTCGTAAAAAACTAATTTTTCTAAAGAGCCATATAGATGTTTACTTAAAAGTTCCATTATTCTAGCGCAGGTAGTAAATTTTACCCATATTTGTAAGCTTAGGCCTTAGATACAATTTAATAGAGTAGAAAGTTCCAAATATATACAAAACAAAAATATTTTATTGTGGCTTCACCCTTAATTAGATGCTCCTAAATTAAGAACATTTAATTATTAAATAAGTGGAAAAATGACTTACCTGTAACACGAAATTTAAAAAACGAAAGTTGAGAAGAGTTATACTAAGACAACAAATGTGGTTAAACAAATATTTCTGATAAAAGCCACGATGAGTTCCTACATTCTCTTTAAAGTATTCCATAAATATGCGTATCTGATCTTCTTCTCTTTTGTCATCTATTCTATAAAAATATATAAAAATAAAATAATGAAAGCACAAGATTGATAAGTATTTAAATCCTACTTTTTAAATATAATTTGATCTCCCCAAAAAGAAAAATAATGCTATTTAAAACGAATAAAAAATTATTTCAATAGTAATAATGACTGTGTTTAAAATTTTGATTAAGGGAGTTCAGTAATGGTATCAGCACGTTTTATTATTAGTAATTCTTTTTAGTAGCGGTACTCTGTATCGGAAAAATCCTGTAAAAATCGGTATCGGTAAAAAATACCGATGCAAAACAAAATATAATAAAATTGGTGTCATTATCGGCAAAGATAAGAAGTAGGGTATCGTAAAAAATTTGGTATCACTCCATCTCTATTTTCGATCACAGGAAACTTCTTTGACCTAAACTGAATTTTTAATTGCTGCAATAATAATGTACATCTAACGTCGTGTTAGTTGTATCTGAAGGATTACCTAAAGTCTTTCGGGTACAAAAACACCAGTTTCCTAAACAACAGAATAATATTTTGTGAAAGTGGAAGAGGGCTGGGAGGAGAGTTTAAAAATGGCAATCACAAATATCTATTTCTTTATCAGTCATGCTGTCATCATATTCTATTTGAAATGCCAATATCTTTCATCTTCTTCAAACAATAATTGACAGTATCCTGCCATATAACTTCATCACAGACTTATTAACTAACAGTACTCAAATAGCATAGAGCGATTGAAGGTAGATTGCCATGTTGCTCCACCAATGACTCATCAATTGACTGTTTCCACAGTTCCACAGTCCTTAACACAGGACATGATTTCTTAACAATTTAGGAAAATATGAATGTTACAGGACTTATAAAAGGTACCAACTGGCAGATACACATTTATAGAGTACATTTTATACACAATGAAGGAAAAAAGATTTAACTCGGTCTTAAGAGACCAAACAATTATTTATATATATAAAAAAAACACAGTAAAAACAATCAAAAACCTACTTTCAAAATTAAATATACATATTTTAACAGCTTGATACAAACCCCAAACGTCATGACATTTATTTTGATGCCAAAAAAAATCAGGGTTGTGGAAGCTGAAGTTAGTAGAGGAGAATATATTTACATGGAGTCACTGTCTCAACATCCGCCCTTGGCAAATAATTGAGAAATAGATAATATGAGGAAACAAAGTACAGTTTTATTCCTGAGCTCCAAAACACTATCAGCAGATATGACACAAATAACTATTCATTAAATTTGGAGCAAGCTATATTATATATTATTATTATTTTTATTATATTTATATATATATTATTATTAATTATTATTTTTAATTATTATATTAAAATTATTATTATTATTATATATTGATATTATTATTTATTATTATTATTATTTATTATTTATTATTATTAATTAATTTGAATGAGGTTTTTGTTTTTATTATGTTGTTGTTGTTGTTGTTGATGAGGCTGTAATTAGTATTGCTGTTGTTGTTGTTTTGGTTGTTGAAAATTTTTAGCTAATTATTATTATTAATTTAATTAATAAATTATTTATTATATATATATATTTATATTATTATTAATTATTATATTATTATATTATTATATATAACAGCTGAATTAATTAAGATTTATTAATTAAATTAAATTTATAATCTATAATTGATATAATATTAGATGATGTTAATATGGATTCATCTCTCTCTCTCATCTCTCTCACTCTCTCACTCACTCTATCAGTGGGATCCAAATAGATTAATTCGGGTCCAATTATTACTCACCAATAATTTATTATTTTCATGATATAAACTCCTTAATCTCATTCAAAATCATATCTACATTAATTATTAGTCTAAAATTAATTAATTAAGCCTAATCAAGATATTTCTTTATATCTTTATATTTTAATCATCAATATTATTCCTAAAAAGAATAATACTTTGATTTGTGTATTATTATTATTAGGTAATTAATTGATTATTATCTCTTATACTTTACTATATTATTATTTTATTATTATTAGTTCTATTTTATTTATTTTTATTAAAATTTTATGATTACTATTAATTCTTTCAATTTATTTTTTATATATTATCCTATTATATACTTACATTGGTAGTTATATTACATAATAATCATTATCCAATTATTTATTTGGATGCATAAGTCTTAATATTATACTATTATATTATTATTAATCCCATATTTCATATTGCTCAGTAAAAAGATTCCTATTATCTAAAACTCATTCTATTTAAATTAATTGTTTTATATTACTATACTTGATTATGTCTTCCTTTACTTTACTTACCGTTTGGATGTATAATCTCTCATATTATTTCTAAATAAATACATCATTATGTATTACGTTTATTATTAGTATCATTATTATTACATTAGATTTAAGTTTTTTGTGATATAATTGATTATGATCTTATTCTTATTATCCTATCATCATCATTATTATATATTATTATCTATTACCTATTTATTTGCATTCATATTATTATTATTCTTGAGTATTTTTCCCAATTTGCTGTGTCATTATTATTATATCATCATTATTAATTTGATGTTCCTTGTTTTTACTGTGGAATAAATCAATAGATGTAAAAATTTATATAATCTATTGTATTTATTATTCACCTATTATGTTATTATTTATTAATAATTCTGCACTCATTATTTCTCTTACATAATTCTCTCTATATACTTCTCTTTTACTTAATTATTATTTATTATTATTATTATTATTATCTCACTTTCAACACTCAATTATTGATCTTCTTTAACATTTTGATTAAATCTTCAGAATAAATTTATTTTCTTTTATTTAGTTCAGTTATTAAAAATTATTTAATTATCAAGACTTATTTGATATAAAATATTTACTTATCTATTAATATAAATTATTAATTAGTGATGAGGTATTCACAATCTGATTGATCACGAAGACTTTCTGAAATAATTATTCATCATTCTATTAATCTGGTTATTTGGATATCCAACATATAGCTCAATTATTTAATTAATTCTCTTCTATATAAAATCACTATTTCCGGTGATGGCGTTTCCTATTAAGTAAGAAAAGAACGATGACTAAAGATTGTGTAATGAAAGTCAGTGAAATATCTTAAACCTCTCACCCCAATATTATATATATCATTTACTGTACTTGAAACTTTATCTATCATATTTCCCAACTTTCAAATAATCTCATTTTTATACGATATTGAATAACAATCCTTACATATTTATTTTTATCTTGGTCCATAATTCCATCATCTATAGTCTAATCTACCCACAAAGGCCAAAGTATGAAAAGCAATCAACATCTATTTTATTAGTATATATATATCAGCACAAAAGAGTTGACACTGTATCTATACACGCCTTTAGTAGCTCACACAGTAGAATGAATCATTCTCACCTATGTGCGGAGTCGTCTACACCCCAAGCTGTTATATCAAAAAATTTCAAGTTGATCATTACTTTCATTAACAGGTTGTAACGCCACTTACATTGGCTTACTTTACAGAGATTACGGACGATGCTGGGATACTGGCACGTGACGTTGAACGCAAGAGCTCTCAATATTCACACGGTACAGCAGGTCTAAAATATCACC
Source organism: Trachelipus rathkii (assembly GCA_015478945.1). Lineage (NCBI taxonomy): Eukaryota > Metazoa > Arthropoda > Malacostraca > Isopoda > Trachelipodidae > Trachelipus > Trachelipus rathkii. Next base: position 60,950 of record JABUQX010002258.1, on the reverse strand, counting down.
TAATACGTAATAATGCGACTAAGAGAAGAACGAATAACAACAATTACACAATAAGAAATCAGCTCACTTGTCACTTTACTTTCTCAAAATTGATGAGACAAAATTGTGCGATTATTTAGTTGCGTGATACTTAGGCTGCTGCGCAGGAGGTCCCAACTTATCTTACTAAATTCAAACGATGATAGATTCACAGCGATCCATATTAATTACAAAATGGGTCACAATGAAAAATCGTCCGATTTACGCCTAGATTTTTACAATAGACTATATGAAAAGGATAACAGACAAACGAAATTGGCCTCTCTACAATATCTTATATAATATACTAGTATAATTTAATATATTTTAAGTTTTGGAACTCTTACTTATTCATTACGTTTCAATAGAGAGGCTAGGTAAAATATGTTAAGTAATATTTTTGCTATTCTAAATTCATAAGGAATTTAATATATATATATAATCTCTCGGCTGCTGTTCACTCAGTGACGCGGAGTATATTAGTGCTGTAGGCATAACATATTTCATAGATTGTATGCAATTTTCAAATGAATTTACTTACAAGTAGTACGTTCCAAAGAATATTCTAGTGATAAATTCTCGTCGGCAGATTGTTATTCGAAGATCTAGGAAGAATCTATGCTAAAAGCTGTGCCTATTAAGACATAAATGCTTTGCATCTCTATTGATTCTATATTCCTATTATATCTACCGTTTTCTTATAAAATATTAGGTATTGACTCATGCAACATATGTTTATTTCTCAGTTCTATACGTGACGACTTTATTATTATTATTATTATTATATCTATTTATTATTCTTATCATCATATATTCTGGTTAATTTTATTATATATTGGAGGTCTTTATATATTAAATTATCTTATTATTATTTATATCATATGGATTGACCTTTTATGGTAAGGGTCAAGTAAGGATCTACATCATCTCTTCTTTTCTCCTTCAGAATCTCTTCTTCTTCTTCTTCTTCGTTCTACTTATTCTTCTTCCTATATATTCTTATCTATCACTTCACTTCCTTCTTATGCTTGACTTGTATGTCTTCTTCTGGTCTAATTCATTGTTCCCAGCTTAGACTTGTTATTCTCTTTTCACTTCATTACTTCCATATTCATTCCTCGTTCTATTACCATCCTTCTCTTTATCCTTTTTTGTCTTTTATTCTTCTAGGAACACTTTACATTTTTTCAATTCTTCCTCATATCACTTTGTGATACAAAATTTCATATTCGTAAGATAATATAAACTCCTTATCTTAACTCCACTAATAGTCTTTTTATCTATTTTCTTAAATTGGTATGTGTCGCTCCAATGCCTTAACTTACTTTGACATTATTTACAAAGTAAAAAAACTTTGCAGGACTTGCGTAGCAATCTATCTTCTTTTGTTTCCTCCTTTGCTCTTTCCTCATTTCTTATCCTCTTCATACATTCTGATCACTCTCTTCTCAATTACTATTCTACTCTGCTTTGAATATTTTAAAAACATCTACTGCTTTCCCTGTGAGGAATGTACCTAGTATCACACAAATATCATTGTAACTATTCTAGTATCGATTATATACTATATAATATATGCTTTACTGATATTCAGTACTTATTCAATACCACTAATTATATATTATATATTCAATTTTACTTACAATTTATATTTCCTAAATATTTACATCTAAGCCTTGCTCTTCCTTATTTCACATATTTGCTATTATAATTATATATCTTCTTCTTCATCGTTGTCTATTTTAATCGAACATTTAAATATTAATTACTTCTTATTCTTCTTTAATATACTTCTTATATTATTGCTTTATTACTTATCTTTTTATATTATATTAATAACTTTATCTCATATTATTTTTACTTTAACTATTAATACTTCCTTTACTTCTTTACTAAGCTATATTACTTCTTCATTCCTTTCTTTCTATATAGTACATTATAATATTTAATATATATTATTATTATATAATTTCTCATTTATATATTCATATTATTTTACTAGTATTATTATATAAATTTATATGCTAAATCTTTTATTAACTATATATAATACTATATTAAACATATACATTAAATAAAATATACATTAATTATTAAAGAAATACTATTATTATTCATAACACGTAAGATTATAAAGATCTATGGTTATATCGGTCTATATATTATACTATTATATATCATTATATATCATTATATCTTATATCTTTTAACTTATGTCATTATATCTCTATTTATATACTATCTATATGTCTTCATATATCATACTAATCTTATTATTACTAAATTTATACTATATATATATATTAAATCAAATATATATATCTATTATTATAATTATGTATATATACATATTATATATATATATTTTATATAAACTCGTTCCAATTTTGGTAAACTGTTTGGTGGTATAATCGGGTAAGTAGAACACTGTGCTATATTTTTCATAACTGGAGAGTCATTATCGAAATTGAGAAGGGGTTTTTGTGGGATGAGAGCCAATATCAATTTTAAATTAAAACTAATAATATCAATAATCAGGGGCACAAAATTTATTCAATCTGAAACAAAATTTTTTTTGAAAAAATGCACAAAAAATGCTTAAGGTCTGTACATAGTCTCTCCGACTGAAGAGATCATTCATCGCATTAACAGCATATAGAAAGTTGAAGAATTAAGCAGTTTACCATGTATGAATTGCATTTAGTTGATAGTTATTTTAAGATTATTAAGTGGTTTCACTTTTGCGGTAAAACTGGTATACCGTAGGTAATATATTTTAAGCTATAAAAAGATGTAACTAATATTATCTTTTTTTTTTAGTTTTAATAAATTTTCTGTAAATATATATTCTAATTAGAAATATTATTCTTCTTCTTCTTCTCTTCTTTCTTCCTTCTTCTTTCACCATTTTCATCGTTATTACCACCAGTATGACAAATGACCGGACCTTCTTATGCAAGAAGTATGAGAGAGAGTGAGAGTAGGAGAGATAGATGGTAGGAGGAGAAGAAAGTAGGAGAGGCCAAGAACGCATGAAACGAGAGAAAGTTACGGGAGAGGAGCAAAGATTCGGAACCCGAGAGTAAGAGCGATGAGAGATGACATGCCACCCATGAATACCATATTTGAATCAGCGGGGATTAATGCTTATTTCAAGGAATGGTGTCTACAATCAATGATTAAATTTTTTCATTATTAAATTGTTCTATTTTTTTTTTTATTATATTCTCAAACTCATTTCCACTTACATAGCTATATCTCCATTCTAAACTATGTAACTCTTTTACTTATGTAATAGTCAAATGATTCAGGTAGATTATCGACTGTACAGATAAAATAAGGGCTATACAGTTTTATGAATCAAAACACTATAAATATAACTTGATGCTTGCTATAATGCAGTCGAAGATCATAAGATTCTAAACTCATGTCACTGTTTTATATACCCAAATATCTTTTATATATCGCGCTCTTTAATATCGCATATTTAAACTGAACGTAATTTAATTAGATTAACATTCATGGTATTCACAAGAGCACAATTATATGAAGGATTTAAAATTACTAATTACATTTAACCAACGCACCTACACCAGTTTTACGAGAAAAATTTTTCGTACAAGCAATTATTTTTAATAAATTAATAATCTACGTAAATTCTGTCATAATTTTGCTATACATCTTTTGACATATTCTTATTTTCAATTTAATAAGACAATTAAGGGAGAAAGGGTCAATTTTAGAAAACAATTCTAAGTATGGTGTAGTCACTTGAAATTCGATTTCATGACTTGACCACAAAAAAAAAAGCTCAATTCTTTGTGTACAAATCATGACAATATTTTAAATACCACGAATACCTACAGAATACTAATATATAATATATATACATATATAATATATATATATATATATATAATGTGTGTGTGTGTGGTGTGTGGTTGTGTGTGTGTGTGTGTGTGTGTGTGTGTGTGGTGGTGAAGTGTGGCGTGTGTTGTGTGTGTAAAAACTTTGGCATTACTTTATGAAATATTTGTAATATGTATATACCTAGCTTGAGTAACATAGATTACGTCCATCAGCCACTTAGTGACAAGTAAAACAATAGGTCGAATGATATACATTAATTAATTATTATACTGATAAATAAATAACTAATTATAAATAATAATAATCATAATAATAATAAATAATATAAACTAGAGGAGAGAATCAAATTACATTAAGTCAGTTGGAATAATAAAGTACAGCTAGATTAAGATAAATTAATACAATGAGAAACTTTACACTACAAGACTTCTTCTAAAATGTGTAAAATTCTTATCTAGAAATATAAAATTATTCAAATATATAATATGAATTATTATTATAAATAATTATTATGTATAAAATTTCTCATTATGATGTCTTATCCAATTAAAAGAATATGAGGAGATTTTAATATCAGACCATATTTGCCTATTAATGATATATTATTTTATAATATATCATAAGACTCAAAATAAACGAATAGTAAATATATTGTTTATTGTATAAACTTATATTGTTTAAATAGAATTATAAATTAAATAATAAAATTATAATAATTTAATTCAGATATATAAATAATAATAAATAAATTAATATTAAAATTATAATATAAAAAATATAATATAAAATATAATAATAATAATAATAATCAATATACTTATAAATATAAATTAAATATATATATAAATAATACTATCATTAATAGAAAATAATATAATAAATAGCACACTAAAATTAACATTATCATTAGAATATAATTTTACTTACATTTTCGTAATAATAAGTAATATATAACCAACACTCAACTGAATCAATATGGAGAATAACGGCGAACGGAAGATCAACAAAGTCAAGGAAGAAATTTGCAACATAGAGTCATTGCGTATTTTTGACTAATCCCGACGTTATCCTCTACATCTGGCATTTATGATGATATCTTTATATTTCATTTTACTCATTATCAAATTTTAATCTACTGTACAATTTTATTTAAAATTCTTAGTATAAACATTTTGTATGCTGGATAAATATCGAAGTGTGACAGTATTTTATACAAAAATTTTTTTTAGATTAATAGATTATATCGTAATAGTCGTAATTAATAACTATAAACAGTTCACTAGAAACATATAGCATATATTAAACTAGCACATAAATGCTATACAAAATATATATTAGATAATAGATAATAGATACTACAATATACTTAACGATAAATTAAATGAATAAATAATTTAATCATTTAAATTATAATATAATAATTAGATATAATAATCATAAATAAATAATATACTAATAATAAATTAACATTAATATATAAGTGATAAATAATAATAATTAATATATAATAATAATATATAATATAATATTAATATATAATAAATCTATATATATAATTAATAAATTAAATAATAATAATTATAAAATAAATAATATCATTTAGGGGTTATTAAATAAAGCTTTTCTACCTTTTCTAAAAAGTAACGAGCTGAGTTAAGAGAAAATAGGATCCGAAGAAATTAAACCACATACACACTATTACATCACTACACACTCACCAAACACTCATCGATCGAAAGTAAACACTAACCACCTCATGACAAAGCAAACGCTGCATAGCTATCAATGGGGTTCTCAATAGTAGCGCATAGAGAATAACTATACAAAGTTATGCATTTATGTCTTTAACTTTCATATTCATTATAATTTATTTATATTACTAATAATTTATTCTACGTAACAGTAAAAAACAAGGAGTCGACGATATAGGACATAACACCAAAAGAGAGAAAGAGAGAAGAAAACAAAAAATAAAATTAATTTGTGCGATAGATGGATTTTGAGTGTGGGTGTAAATAAGAAAAAAATATATATATAAAATAATAAATAAGGAAAGAAAAAAAGTTAATTTAAGATTTAAGAAAATTTTTAAATTTAAGATGAAAAGTTAAAAAATATATAAAATTAAACAAAACAAAGAATAATAATTATCTCCATATAAATATAAATTCAAAATTAACAAAGAAAATATACTATAAATAAATGATATATTTAAAATATTAATAACATCTACAACATATAATAATTATATATATACATAGATATATAATAAGAACTAACAATACTGGCAGAAATATGGTAAGTAAAATACTAAAACTTTTTATATATATATAACTACATATTTATATAGTCACACTACACTAACAAAGTAAGAACCAAAAATATAAATGCAACACACAACGCTATATGCTAGTGAATGAAGTTTAACTTTTTAGAAATTAAAGACAACGCCAAAAACCAAGAAATATCCAAATAATAATAATAATAATTAAAAAGTTAGGGATAAACGAGTTAGACATAATAAAGAACATAAAAATAAATATCTCTCAAAATTATAATTAATAAATAATAATTAAACTATAATATATATATATATAAAATATAACTAAAAATAATAATAACATATATGAAAATAATAATACATAATATAATATAATAAATCAATAATAAGAATAATAATAAAGAATATACAAATTAATATATAATGAGATAAATCAATAATACCTAATAAAACTATATAATAATAGAAATAAAGAAAATGAATATATTGAATATAATAATATAATAATAATAATAATGATAGATCGATTATAATGATCGACACACATATATATATCTCATAATTATCTCATTGATTTATTAAAATTTAATTTATTATTAATTATTAACTCTTATATATTATTATTTATTATTTATGTGATTATAATTAATTATTATTATTATTTCATTCTTATTATTATTAATTATTAATCTTAATTTTATTAATATTTCTACAAATAATACATTATTATAATTTTGTTGTGTTTAATAGGACACAAAATAAAATTTAACTTAATAATAAATATACAATCATAATAATAATAATTAATAATAATACCATATAATAATATATAATATTATAATAATGAATGATAATAATATTTAATATCTACCAATCAACTACATCAATAATTAAATATAACTAAATATTACAAATGTAAATTAATCATAATAAACAAATGCTTAAGTAATAAGTAGGAGAATACATAAATAATGAGTAAATAATATGTATAATTATTTTAAAAATACTAAATAATAATTATGTAAGAAATCATTAGAATAATTAATCAATAATAGAGTATATATAATAATAATAAATTGTAAAATTCAATAAATAAATAAATAATACAATATAAATATACCAAATAAATCATATATAATAAATCTTATAAAATAAATCATTGGCCCACTTTTAATAATTAATCATATCATAATAAAAAATCACCGTCAAATTTTAATTAAAGAATTTGATGTTATTACTACAACTGATATTAATAAAAAATAAACAATTAATGATTAAGAATAGTTATAATATATCAGTTCCTTACCACAACAATTCAGTTATTAAAAACAAGATATCAAATAATAATAATAATAATTATAATATTCAATAATATATAATTTGGGTATGTATCATAATTAATATGAATAATATAATATAATAATTAATATAATAAACATCAAATAATAATATTTATTGTAATGGTTACTAATGATAAATAATCTAAATAATAGATAATATATATAATATAATAATATAATAATATAATAATAAATAATTAATATAAATTAGATAAATAATCGGAGAAATTATAAGTAATAATACTATATTCCATCTAATAGAGATAATAATAATAATAATAATAAAGTAAATAATTAATTTAATAATAATAATAATAATTTTAGAAATAAATACGTAATAATATGATGAAGTGAATTAAGTCATAGATCAATAATAAAAATAATTTATATAATATTAATCAATATAAAAAGATACTATTAATAATTAATCAATATCGAATAAATATCAATAATAATTAATACTAATGCAATTGTAACAATATCATTGATCTGTAATTGTATTATAAGTGTAGTAGATGTTTCATATATAATGAATACAAATTAATGATAGCTAGTAGTAATATATAATTCATAATAATAATAATAATAATGATAATAATAATAATATAGATAATAATAATAAATAATAATAATATAATAATATAATGAATATAACTCACAAGTGAATATAATCAATATAATGAGTTATATTTTATGGAGCGGATCGATTGGAATAAATTAAAAAGTAATAAATTATTAATAATATTTCGATTACTTTTGACAACTCAAATTCATCTTTGTTATAATATTAATAATTAATAATAATAATATAATATAATAGATAAATCTTAGATATAATAATAATTAAGTAGTAATAATAATAATAATATCAATAATAAATAATAATCATAGAAATCCTTGTCAGCTTTTTGTTTTTATACAGAATAAGGTGCAGATATTGCTATTTTCGTATAAATTGATAATTTATTTTTTTCTGATTTTCATTTAATTTTCTTCAAAAGCATCATCTAGAATCCTGATATTTCAACAGTCCTTTTCAAAAATTTTTGAGCAAAAGACTGCTCTTGCGAAGCTCAAAAAACTAAAAATAGCTGAGGCTTATGTAAGCATTTAAAACATTTAAACACAGGAATCATTAACTATATTGTTAAATATGTCGCTTAACATTAAATATAATTTTAATTAAAATGCAAAAAATTTAAAATCTAAATTTTGTAAATTTAATTTTTGTAATCTTGATCTATATATAATATAATAAGTCAGCATGTTTAGATATCGAAACAACCACTCTGAAGCATGTCGAAGTTTAGCAATACAAAAAATAATAACGGTAGGATATTTTTTTTTACGATGTTTAGACTGAAACCGGTCAGATAACCTGAATAACATTTAAATATGGCTCTATTCTTCTTTGTAAATCATATTTTCTTTAGACTAGTATTAGAACAATTATAACATCGAAAATCAGAAAAAATATTTAGAGAATTAGAATTTATTTATTCACTTATATATAATAATTAATAATATAATAAATTAGAATAATGGTTAATAATAATAATAAATAATTAATATTAGATAATTATATAATTAAATAATAATAATAATAATTAATAATAATTGAAATAAGTAATATATAAATAATAAAATATTAATAATACTTAAAATAAAAATAATAGTAATGAATTATATAATAATAAAATATCATAAAAAAAATTAAATTATCTAATATATAATTATAAATGATATATTTCTTAATGAACATTAATAATAATTAGATAATATAATTAAATAATAATAATTATAAAATAATAACAATATAATATTAATAAATAAATAATAATTAAATAATAATCTATTGATCTAATTGACAGATATGTTATTGTTATGTATTATTATATTGATTATTATAAATTATTATTATTTTATTTAAGTATTATTATATTAATAATTTATTATTAATTATTATCATTTCATTATTATATTATTTAATTATTAATTTTTAATTGATTATTATTATTATCTTTATTATTTATATATTCTTAATTATTATTATTATTATTATTTTATATTTATTTTAAATTATTCATTTATTATTATTATTATTATTATATTGATTATATATTTTATTATTTAATGATTATTAATTATTTATTATGATTATTATCTTATTATTTGTTGATTTATTATTATTAATTTTTTAATATAATATTATATCAGTCATGTCAATATGAATATAAATAACTGCGAAAATCGTGACCTCATACCTTCGTTTGAGATTTATTTTAAATATTAGTAATGTAAAATCAATTTAAAATATAATAAATTGTTTAAATATTTAAAATTAATATTTAATTTTAATTAATTATATTTCTAATTAAATGACTATTATGTATTATTATTATATATTATTACTAGCAATGATTATTATTATTATATATTATTCTTATTAAATATTTTTATTTGTGTAATTTATTTTAATTATTAATTAATTATTATTATTAAAATTCTTTAATTAATATTTATTAATTAATATGATTATTATTATCTCATTCATTATAGTTAATTATCTATCATTCAAGTAACTATTATGAATTTTTAATTATTAATTATTATTATTATTTTTTTTTAAAAGTTTTTAATATTATTATTAATTATTAATTATTATTAAATTGCTTATTAATATTTTTATAAAATTATATAATAAACTAATAAATGAAATGTTATCTTTATTTTTTATTATACATTAATGAAAAATATTAATCGTTAATGAAAAACTGAACTAAAAAAAATAATAATAATAGCATAATAATAATGAGTTGAATATTTAAAAAATAATAATCAATAAATATAATATAAAAAAAGTTTTTAATACTAATATGATAATAATAATAATAAAATAATATATAATAATATAGTATATAAAATTAATAATAATATAATGAATAATAATAAATGAATAATGGAATCAATATTTATAACCCCCAATCTAGGGATAGGATAATAATAATAATAAAATGAATATTAAAAGTTAAAATTATGAAATGTAGCTACAAAATTTATTCAATAATAAGACATTATAATATTAAAAAATATAATTTTAATAATTTTTAAGTGATAAGCAAAAATAAAAAAGACAAGAAAAAGCAAAACGAAGGAGGAAATCTAAGGTTAAATTTTAGCGACCGCAATTTTTATTTAAAAAACTATATTATAATAAAATAAGTATAAACAATAAACTGTAATTCATTTATATCATATACTTAGTATACTATATATATATAATATATATATAGTATTTATGTATATATATATATATATATATATATATATATATTATATACTATATATATATATACTATCATATATATTATATATATTGTATTTGTATATATATATCTATATATACTTATACTATCCTCTTGATAAATATTATATATATATATTTATATATTATATATATTATTATATATATTATATTATGGAATTTATTTATAATATATTTAGGGTGGTGATATCATATTATTCTATACATACATAGTATACATAGTATATATACTATGTATACTATGTATGTATACTATATGTAAAAATGGTCACAATAAAGATAATAATTGTGTATGATATATATATATCTAATATATTATATAATATACTGACTATCTCTATGATATAATATCGTAATATAATTATATTTGTACTTAAGTTTTAATAATATATAATTGTATTAATTTACTAATAACATATAGTACTACTACTATATGAGTATATTATACTAATATATAGATATAATATAGTCGATATATCTATATGATAAATATATATATATAATATATATATACCTATATATATACAGTTTAATTTAATATATAATAAGCCCTTAAGGTGAGTACTATATTTTTATAGCATATATATATATAAATATAGTAGAAAGACCATCAAAATCAAAATATCATAGTATGTTATTTATTACTATAATATACTTTTATTATATACCTATTATAATATTTATATTTTTATAATATGATTTTATTTTGGTGGATATGTAACACATTATCACATTCTTATTGAAATGCCGATGTCTTTTCCACTCTGAAATATATATATATATATAATATATATATATATATTTATATATATATTATATATCTATACTTATATAATATAATATATATACAACTATATAATAATATATAATTATTTTCTAATAAATAAAATGAAACATTAATATAATATATGATATATTTTATAGTCATTGTATTTATTTTTTTTTGTAGTACATTGTATTTAATACTATTTATTATATAACATTAAATATATACTATGTGATATTAGGGATAGACTATATAGTAGCTACAATTAATGTATCTATTATATACTATATTAATAATTTTTAATATATTTTTTATTATTTATTATTTATAATAATTATTTTAATTTATTATTTAGTCCTTATATACTATAATAAAGTTTTATTCAGATTTACAATTAAGTCCAGTTAAAAACTATAATGAAGATTTACGAAAAAATTTAAAATTATTGAATGGGAAATTTTATGAAGATGGAAACAATAAAGAAACAAATAATTTTCATATACCTATAACCTTGATTATTTTTTTATTATCTATTATTCGCGTTTTTTTTTAAAAACAGTTTCATGCTACTAGAAGGATAAATTAAAGGATTACAATATTTTAAGTGATCTACCCTTCAGTGTTCCTTTCTTGTGACCTTTTTGGTCCCTGAGATTATGTCTTGTCTTTTTGCAGAAAACTTCCGTTCTCTTTCGATCACCCGCCATTACAAAAAAAACAGTTCTTTTTGTGCTCCAATTAATTTAAACAAAGTCACAAATATTTTTTTATGCAAATTGAACTTCTCTTTTTACGACAGCCACGGTACATTGCCACGGCAATAATTTTAGATTATTCTAAGACACCCCAAATAGAAACAATAGCTTTTTTCTATTTGCATCCCAATTAATTAATTCATCGCAAATGGTTGGGCTAAAAGGAACAATATTGTACATGTTTAGAATATGATGTATTATCAGCTAAAACATTTAAAAATTTATTATATATTTATTTCAAAGATTTAACTAATTAAAGTTTATTATCAATGTAATCTATGCACATTAACATTGTTAATTAGTACCAAAATTATAAAAATTTGGTGGTGTTTCAAGCTATGATTTATATTGTAGGTAAAATTAATATTCTCAAACACTTTGCTTTGCTATTTTCTTCTAGTTTTTAAATTATTAATCCACAATATTATCTAAAACTACCGTACGAATTAAGTCCTCATTTCTTCTTATTACTTACGACGTAGGATTATACTTATTTATATGAGAGAATTAATATAAGTTATATAAAATTATAAGATGGAAATATAGTTGAAATAATGGTACCACTTAAATTTAGGATTTTAACACCCAAAAAAATAAAAAATTATACACTCCTCTAATTATTTATTACATACTCTCATCCTCTTCATGAATATATATTAATATCTGACTTATCGTAGAATAGCAGTTGATATAAGTAGTGACTAATTATTAGATAAGACAATTGATATGGTTGCAGGATATTTAAAATTAAGAAATTAGACTGTCGTTAATACAACCACAGCTAATCTAAGTGTAATCTAGAGGTAAAAATTTTACGATTATGTATTGTATAGGTATATAAGAGAAGGGCTATTCATATATATATATGGATATATAGACGACAGGTTAACTTAGGACGATCACTTAGCAGATGTAAAGTCTTTAAATGATTTTATTTATATTTAAGCAATAAATGAGCTCACACTACTCAATTGACCATTAATGAATCTACTTCGTGATTCTACGTCTAACGTCATCTTCATCTCCCGTCAAATCTGTCTCTCTCTCTCATCTCTCACTCTACAATCTCTCTTCTACTCTCTCTCATATCCTAGTATATTTCTACCGAATTCTCTCTCTCTCTTTCTAGGATAATGAGCTGATGGCTTACCAAATCTGTTATTATTTATATGAAAACGTTACACAAGACCTGCTATCAATTATATCTAATATATTAGTTTTTACTCAATTCTAACTAGACATAACCTATTGATTCTTTATATATATATTTATATGAGAGATATTATAATAGTATCTAAGCTATATATTAGTATACATTAGTATATATCATTATAAGATTATAATGTAGTTTAAGCTGTGATAACAAATATCTCTTTAGATCTATTGGATAGTTTGGTAAATATTTTATAGTTGATAAGTTATTACTAAGTTACCAAGCTAGTTATGTATTAGGTAAACTTTTATATAAGGGTCAGCTTTATGTCAGACTGATTGAGTTTAATGTAATAAGTGGGGGGTAGTTACGTAAATAGTGCGTATAAGGATATATTTTAAGGTTAGGTTAAGCGGATTTTAAGGGTATGAAGTATAAGGTTATAAGTATATCAAGAGTAATCATAAGGGTAACGGATAAGTTAGCGCTTAGGATTTAGCTGGTTATTTTTGATGATAATCGTGCTACGGGAGACACCGCAAAAGTAGAAGTGCTTTAAAGAACAGGACTCCGTTAATACGCCTAGACACTCATTACTATTTAATACTCCAAGATTTTTATGTGACGAGTTACCTATACGCAAGTAAAGAAGAAGGAAAAGCATTTAAATAGGTAATATATTAACTGCAGTAGGCGCGTGCGCGCTATTGTCAAGAGGTGTAAGTAGTAGCCAAGGGGAAGTTTCATGTATACTATGGCACAGTTTAGCGTGCTTACACTTTTAAATACTAAGTACCTAAATAAATGACTTTTCGATTGGATGACACTTACCCTTTAAAATGGACTGACTTCTAGTGATATATCTAAACTAATATTAATTTAGCACTTAATAGAATAAGTGATTAATTTAGCTAAGATAGATTAATAACTAACATTAATTAGTATCAGCCGCACTATATATAGTATAAAGGTGATATTATTTATATCAAGTAGGAGCTTTACACCACTATGTGGTAATTTTTGTTAATAGATTAAATTACGTAATGATTAGATTGGAGTATCACCAAATGAAGTGACTGATATACTTGCATATAATAACAGGGTATGATAAAATAAATAATACAATTCTTATATTATTGTAGGAGGATTTTGAGGAGTTATGTGCCCATGACAATTTAATATATATATAAATATTCTATCTGTATAATACTTATATATATTATATAATATATTAAATATATACATATAAAATCATTATAATTAATAGCATTCTTTGAGATAGATTATTAAATATTATACTTATCAAATATAGCATAAACACCGTTACTGATTACACTACATATTATATATTAATAGTATTATATCTGTATAGTTTACTAGAGGAAAAAAATAATAGGTATAAGACCTCATTAATCAGCTATTTAATGTGACAATAATTAAATATTTATTATCACTAAATCGGAGGATAAATAAAATATTAAACTTTAAATGATATATATAATATGTATAAAATATATCTATATTAACATATAATATTAATAATATATAATATAAATATTATAGTATTAAAAGTAAATTATATATATTATATATAATAATATTAATAGAAAATAGATAAATGAATACGTAAAATTCTACTTATAGTTACATAATAAACCTTGTATCTCTCCTGGACTTACTTATCGTCGTTGCATAGAAGAAGGGAGTAAATTACGTAAATAGCCTAAGTGATACTACTCAGGGTTCCTCTAACTCTTCTTCTGATTTCCCTGCCTCGGGGAGGAATGTTAAGTAAGAATAGCGCTGATGTGCAAGGTCCTTTAGAGATATTATATATATCTTTTGATACCCTAATTTATTGAATGTATTTCCGAGATCTATACGCTTAATTTAACGCCTTTAAAATTATTTTTAGCAATTACATATGTCTAAGGTTCTATAGACAATTTATTTATAGAAAATAGGTGACAGTTGCAATATAATTTAATTTGTTAGAGTATACTATCTTCCAACTATATATCCGAGAGAGATACAGTTATACTAGTAACATAAACATGTACCAATTAAAGCCTATTATGTATAAAGTGCAACGGTATCTGTGCTATTAATATGTACACGACTCAACGGTTAATCTAAGGTCATTACAACCTACATATTTATAGTTCCCTATATTAAATTTTAGTCAATGTCAATTCCGATCTTTCCACGTGTTTTACCATATAGTAATACGAAAGCAAGCGTTGTGTTATTATTTGTCATTAACATCTGCATGAACGATATATTGTTAGGAGTTCAGACTAACAGCAATTAGCACATTCTGTACTATTTATACAGTTAGGATTGAAACGAGGATCAATTAAATAATATCTTGTGTTTATTGAAATTCGTCTTTGGTCACTATAATACTATTCTATATTAATAATTGTTATCAAATGGGTAATA